>JANFPS010000030.1:0-178879 GCA_024703675.1 Drosophila nebulosa
TATAGACAGTAAATGAAGTTATTTAGGAATTCACCGCCTTAATGCCCAATTTAAATCCATGTAATAAATACTCTATCTTTGATTACTTACGTTTAAATTAACCTATATTCATATACTTATCGAGGCATCGACATACTTTTAACTTTTAGTTGCATTATCTTTAGGATTCGAATTCCTGTCTTACCTCTTTCCGTTAATGGCCTTGGCCAATATGAAGTTGAATTTTGAAATATAAATACATACATAATTGTTGTAAAATATGAAATAATTAACTACATAGTTTATTTGGGCACCTGATATAAGAGTTCAGCAGCCTTAGAAATGGTAAAACCTATGTTCCCGGTTTTACATGGTAGGGCGGGTAAAGAGAAGGCCATAACACATGGGTCCTTCAAAAAATGCACAGATCCTCTGCTAAAAATATCTTTCCTAGGTGTAGTCCTATATTCCCGAACTTTGTTTTCGTTTTATTTGTGTAGCGCATGTTTGGGACAGCACAAGAACCACCCCATTTCCCTGAGCGCAGCCGAGCCCCGTGTTAGTAAGACAGAGAGTGCTCTCCGACACCCTCGTGTTCGTTACATAATAAATTGCGCCCAACGTGGGGCACGAAGGATGCAAGGATTTTTTCCAATCAGCACCTACGTGTCCTCAACAACACTCATGCACTACATGCAGACATACGGGTATTACATGACACTTTGGAGAGGCCAGCACGTGAGCATCAGGTCATAAATGGACCAAGTGACATGTAACACCTTAACATTGTTTTTTGTTTTTTAATTTTAACTTAATCTTTGTAAATGAGAGTAGATCCGATAAAATATGAAACACTTTTAACTTCGGAATAGGTGTCTGAATTAAGATCGGACATCTACCAAGTCATACTGTTTCATATTCCCAAATTTGTTGTGGTTAGGTGAACTAGAGAATTGTTCTTGCTGAAATTGTCGGCAAGTTCCTCGGTGACCGAATCATGCATTCAAAAAATGGTTGAGTTTGTTATGAGGGGAGTTGGGCAAAATGTTAGAGTTAGGAGTTATATAAGAAGCGCCCACTTCGGCTTGGTGTTCTTCGTGTGTCTTGTTAGTCAAACCCGTCAAATTCAGATTTTGCCATGATTCCCGTAAGTTAAATCAGACACATATCCCATTCCGAATTTAGAAGACTTATTACGTAGACAACCCCCGGTGCACTGTATTTCCAAGATTGATCTTAAGGATGCCTTTTGGCAAATTGGTTTAAAGGAAGCCTCTAAAGTGAAAAAAGCCTTCACAGTTCCCAACAGGCCCCTGTTCCAATTTAAGCGGATACCGTTCGGTCTGCGCAATGCACCCCAAACGATGTGTCGCTTGATGAACCAAGTTATTCCATATCAGCTTAAAACGCAAGTGCTAGTATATCGATATGATTTTTTAGTATAATCTAACCATTTCGAGGAACACCTCGCTCATCTCAAGGAGGTATCGAACCATTTTAGACAAACAGGCCTCACTATTAACATCAGGAAGAGTCAATTTTGTGTACGAAAGGTAGAGTATTTAGGGTACATTGTCGGAGAAGGCACGTTGCACTTCAAATCCGGACAAAGTTCGAGCAATTTCCGATTTCCCTATCCCTAAAACCCAAAGACAGCTCAAACGCTTCTTATGAATGACTGGTTGGTACCAGCGGTTCATTTCTGAATACTCAACCATCACCTAAGTTCTCATGGAAATACTGCGTGGAAAAATAGCTGCAGGCAGCAGAACGAAAGAGCGTAGTATGTATGTATGTAAATGCATATGGCATATATATTTGAGGGATAAATCCCACGCTGGTGGTCAGCCCCGCATAAGTGGCCGAACGCATGACATATGTTTATCTTTTGCGCTCGCCTTGTTTATGCATAGCGACAAAGTGTCACTATGAGAACATGTAGTATACACTATCATGTGTTGAGCATATGACGCTTTAATATGTAAAATACTCTACATTGCGTCGGGTATTATTATTTTATTACTGAACATACTACACAACAGTCCAGTTAAACAGGCTCGACATTCGTGTTGACATGCAAAAACACCTGGTTACCGCATACTGTACGAATCAACATGCCTATAACTTGTGCAGTAAAATATGCAACTTTGAAGTAGGACAAACGATCATGAAAGGAAATTTCAAGCTTAGCAACCTCGCCAATAATTTTAATGCTAAATTAGCCCCGGTAGGAGTTAAAGTCAAGGTAAAACAAAAATTCGGAAAACATTTATATTTACTAGAGGACCCTTCGGGTAAAGAACTAGGGACTATTCATGCTAAAGATCTTTGGCAATGTGATTGGCACCCTTTGATTTTCTTCAGCTTTGAGCCTCCACTTATAGGCCGTGTCGTTTAAATCTGTGGTGTATGGGCGCCAATGATCTTGTTTCAAAAGCTGATAAGCTTAGCCCTTTCCCTCAAATTATATTTTCGGCTTATGGAGCTTTTATTAGAAGTAGATCGAATAAGCTCTTATACAAAGAAAGCTCAAGATCGTTGTGGGAGTTAGTACAGTGGTAGCTTAGCTGGATTAGTCTAATCTGGTCTGAGCTCAAAAGCAAAAGTGCGAAGAGGAGAAAGGAGGGAACCTGATAACGCGTGGTGTTACATAATCACCCACGCCACTCCTTTCGGCCACCCACATTACATCTATTGGTATATCACCGGGGCGAAATCTGCCACTGCCAGCTATACAAACGTGCGAAAAATGCACAACTAGCTAACATATTTTTTGGAGCCACCGGACAGCCAGATCGACTCCGTCATAGGAATACCCGCCCAATGGTCTAAGATCGGACAAAAGTGAATTACGACATACGATTAGTCGGCCCCGTCCAAAAGACTTTGCAGTGCCAACAGGGAATTCCTACGCTGACGACGAGCGTAAATGCCCCCACACCCATTCTCTGCGTTGAGGCCGATCGAAAGGCCAAGGCCGAGTCCGAGTACTGGAAACCGAGGGAGACGTTAGAAACCGGAAAGTAATGTTCAATTTCTAGGAGATTCACCCCAATGAGTTGGTCGACCCCAAGCACACTCCACGGCCCGGCGTGGGCCGACGTTTGGCGATGTCGCCTTTAGTATCAAATAGCTATAGGTTGAAAATATATTAAGTAATCCATTTTTATAAGTACAGGTAGTCCAGGGTATTAGCAGTTGATCACGAGGATGAGTTTTATTTGTCTGCCACCATTCCTCCTATTTTCAACACCCATCAACAGGCTTGAATACTATGAGAACTGTAAGTAAATAAAAGTGAGTGACTATAACCCTTTACCGTGACCAATGGCATAACGCCTCTACACATCAAGTTAGCGGTGCTGTTTGTTTTATGAATTATAGACAGTAAATGAAGTTATTTAGGAATTCACCGCCTTAATGCCCAATTTAAATCCATGTAATAAATACTCTATCTTTGATTACTTACGTTTAAATTAACCTATATTCATATACTTATCGAGGCATCGACATACTTTTAACTTTTAGTTGCATTATCTTTAGGATTCGAATTCCTGTCTTACCTCTTTCCGTTAATGGCCTTGGCCAATATGAAGTTGAATTTTGAAATATAAATACATACATAATTGTTGTAAAATATGAAATAATTAACTACATAGTTTATTTGGGCACCTGATATAAGAGTTCAGCAGCCTTAGAAATGGTAAAACCTATGTTTCCCGGTTTTACATGGTAGGGCGGGTAAAGAGAAGGCCATAACACATGGGTCCTTCAAAAAATGCACAGATCCTCTGCTAAAAATATCTTTCCTAGGTGTAGTCCTATATTCCCGAACTTTGTTTTCGTTTTATTTGTGTAGCGCATGTTTGGGACAGCACAAGAACCACCCCATTTCCCTGAGCGCAGCCGAGCCCCGTGTTAGTAAGACAGAGAGTGCTCTCCGACACCCTCGTGTTCGTTACATAATAAATTGCGCCCAACGTGGGGCACGAAGGATGCAAGGATTTTTTCCAATCAGCACCTACGTGTCCTCAACAACACTCATGCACTACATGCAGACATACGGGTATTACATGACACTTTGGAGAGGCCAGCACGTGAGCATCAGGTCATAAATGGACCAAGTGACATGTAACACCTTAACATTGTTTTTTGTTTTTTAATTTTAACTTAATCTTTGTAAATGAGAGTAGATCCGATAAAATATGAAACACTTTTAACTTCGGAATAGGTGTCTGAATTAAGATCGGACATCTACCAAGTCATACTGTTTCATATTCCCAAATTTGTTGTGGTTAGGTGAACTAGAGAATTGTTCTTGCTGAAATTGTCGGCAAGTTCCTCGGTGACCGAATCATGCATTCAAAAAATGGTTGATATATATATTAAAGAAAATGCAGAGATTTGTGCGTAAAAAGGCTGTGGAATTCTTGTTGAAGGAGAAGTCCCAAAATGTAATAAAACTATTTGGATAATTAAAATAACCTAAGAGTACGTTATAGTTCATGCTGACGAAATAGATTTATCGCTTTACCATTTAGTTACCACTTTTCATCAGTTATGGCCGTCAGGCGAAGCTTGGAAAACTTGGCAACGGCAATGCCCAGTGAAAATATTACTTTATGCTCCATCTGCAACCACTCGTGTCGGTCAGACAGAAAGCATAGAGGATCTTTGCCGACACACGTTTCATTAACGTTGCCTTAACGGCTGGCTTGAAACTAATGAATCGTGCCCAATCTGTAGGCAACCTTGTTGGCGAAGCCAATTTGGTAGCATCGATAGACCGGCAGCAAGTTTTCAATACCCACGATCGTCCATTGGATCTGAGAATACTACTACAGGTACTCTACCGAAAAGACCAAATACGAGATTACAAACTCGTACTCACCCCAGTCGTACTCACCCCAGTCAAAATCCCAAATCGGCAGGAGCATCTCGACGTAAACCACCACGTTATCCAATGCCGCCTCAGTCAAATATAGTTTCGGAAGAACGTATACAGCAACTCATATCAAACTCATTAGAAACTTATCGAATTAATATGGCAACTGTTATTACAGAGCAAGTTCGAAGTGCCGTGGGAAATTTAAGTATTACTGAAGTCCAGGCGGAATCCAATGATAAACCTCAACTAGAGTGGGATTTCCGAGTACCCTCTATTGCCGCGAAGAAGCCTCGATAATAGCGTTAGGACTCGACCCTTTAAAATTCGGGTTAATCCCTCACCAAATAATCAGGGCAGCATACCCGAACGTGCAGATCGTGTCTCATGTATTGGATATAATCCAATTAGCACATACGTTTTACGGGATCCGCTAAGGATATAACTGTAGAGGAATTTATATATCGAGTATATTGTTTAATAGCTCAAAGTTTGAATGGAGACTTTAAACTTCTTTACAAATTCGCTAACCTTCTCTTCTCGGGCCCAGCCCTAACATTTTTCTGGCGATGCCATCGAACCTCAAATGATATGAACTGGTTCGAACTATGTATTCGCTTAAGAGATATGTATAGAGATCAAAGGTTAGAAAGAGACATTATGGATGCCTTGTGCAGACGCAAGCAGTCCCCCAACGAAAATTTGGATGAATTCCTTGACTCTATGTTGGCTATTATGGATGCGTTGCGAGAACCTTTAAGCGATTTAGAATTTATAGCGGACCCGATTTATTTCATGAAATTTTACATGTAGAGAGCCCTAGCCGCGTTGCTTAGGGATTGTCATAAGCACGTAGAGTTTTTCCACAGTCTTCGATCCAGGCAGCTAACGCGACAGACAGGACCTAGGTGATTTGTTAATACGCTATTAAGTAGTTCTGGGAGTAGAAGAAAACATCGAAGTATGTGCGTTACGCGCACCCGACAAATTTTAAAGTTAGAATTGATTCAAAGTGAGACATAGACATAGACACAGACTTGCTTGCAACAACGCCGCATATTTCGCTATGGATGTGGCTTAATGCATTTATATAAACCTAACTGGCCGAAATATCCGCCGATTTGGGAACGGGACCAGTTAATATTTAACCCAGACTTGACTTTCTTTGATAAACCTGACCGATCCCTCTATGCGTAGTTCAAGCCCTATCATGTACCCATGCAAGAGTACATCCAAGGGAGAGCTGAATTATTTGTGGAAGCTAATTCTCGCTCGCGCACTTCATTGCAAATGCGCACATTTTGGAACGGTAGAAAAAAACTAAAACACTATATTATTTCAGCCCTAATAAAATCAGACGACGACATTCGACCTTTTATTGAGTTAGATTTCTAATAGTACCAGCTGTCACCCAATTTGTTATTTATGGTATGGACTTCTGGAACAGGTTCGGCCTTTCGATTTCCTATTCCACAGTGGATCCGGAACCTTCCAGCTTGCATTTTGAAGACGACAAATTTCCACTAACCGATAGTCAAAATTCTCGTTCACAAATCGTAAAATAGGGACAGAGGTGGACAGAGGTGGCTTAGGTATGACGATTTTGGTAGAACATGTGATTGATACGGGAGACGCCAAGCCAATTAAACAAAAATTGTATCCCTTGTCGCGAGCTAAAGAGAGTTTGTTATGCGGAGAGCTGGACAAGATGTTATAGTTAGGATTTATATAAGAAGCGCCCACTTCGGCTTGGTGTTCTTCGTGTGTCTTGTTAGTCAAACCCGGCAAAGTCCGATTTTGCCTTGATTCTCTTAAATTCAATCAGGTTACGGTAAAAGACGCATATCCCATTCCGAATTATGAAGGCTTAATAAGTCGACTTCCCCCGGTGCACTGTATTTCCAATATTGATCTCAAAGATGCCTTGTGGAAAATTGGTTTAGAGGAAGGCTCTAAAGGGAAAAAAGCCTTCACAGTTCCCAACAGGCCCCTGTTCCAATTTAAGCGGATACCGTTCGGTCTGCGCAATGCACCCCAAACGATGTGTCGCTTGATGGACTAAGTTATTCCATATCAGCTTAAAACGCAAGTGCTAGTATATCTAGATGACCTCTTAGTATTATCCAACCATTTCGAGGAACACCTCGCTTATCTCAAGGAGGTATCCAACCTTTTGAGACAAGCAGGTCTCACTAACATCAAGAAGAGTCAATTTTATGTACGAAAGGTAGAGTATTTAGGGTACATTGTCGGAGAAGGCACGTTGCACTTCAAATCCGGACAAAGTTCGAGCAATATCCGATTTCCCTATCCCTAAAACCCAAAGACAGCTCAAATGCTTCCTATGAATGAATGGTTGGTACCAGCGGTTCATTTCTCAATACTTAACCATCACCTACGTTGTCATGGAAATACTGCTTGGCAAAACATTCACGTAGAATGAACAGGCACAACATGCGTTTGAGAACCTCAAGTCAAAACTTAGCACTGCATCATTTTTAGCACACCCGGACCATAACAAACCATTCGTAGTGCAATGCGCGGCGTAGGTGCAGTGCTGGCTCAATGTGATGAGTTTGGATATGAACGACCCATCGCAAGCGCAACGCAACTATTCTGTTACGGAGCTCGAATGCCTCGCCGTGGCACTGGCCATCAAAAGATTTCGTATGTATATCGAAGGACATGAAATTAAAGACCGATCACGCCAGTTTGCGTTGGTTAATGAACCAAAAAGAACTAAGCAGTCGTTTAGCTCGCTGGTCGATTAAAGTCCAGGGATTTAACTTCCAAATAGAGCACCGAAAAGTCAGCGAAAATGTCGTAGCCGACACTTTATCGAAGTCATTTGAAAACGAGTTAGCATCCCTAGAAGTTGAGATACTTCCTGAAATCGATTTATCATCTCCAGTCTTTAAATCCGAGGAATATAAAGCGCTGAAAGACAAATATGTCCAAGAAAATCTTCCGCGTGTTAAGGTCATTGATCACTATAACAATATAACAATAAACAGCTGCCTGTTAGCGTCATTAGGGCAGGTCACAACCCTCACAATTTCTCCCATTGTGGCATAGCAAAATGTTAATAGCGCATTCGTCGTAGATTTATTTGGCCACGAATGGTTGTGGAGTGGCACAAATCGTATATAGTCAATGATAATGGCCTTTTTGAGCCGTTGCGGAGCGCAGCATATGTTCACAGCTGCATATTCCCCTCAGGCCACTGTCGCCGAACGTGTATATCGTTCGATTAATGCAGCATTACGATCTTTACTCCGATCAGATCAGATCAACGTCAATGGAATAGTTTTCTCAGCAGCATAAACAGTGCCTTACGAAATTATATCCACCAGTCTATAGTTGTTTCACCATATGTGGCGGTGTTTGCTCAGAAAATGATAACGCATGGTAACGACAACAATGTCCTTGCAAAATTGAATCTACTGAAAAAAGCAACTGTCCAGTTAAACAGGCTCGGCGACTTCTCACGCATTTGTGCTGACATGCAAAAACTCCTGGATAAGGCATACTATACGTGCTTATAGCTTGCGCAGTAAAATACGCAGCTTTGAAGTAGGGCAAACGATCACTAAAAAAATTTTAAGCTTAGCAACCTTGCCAATAAGTTTAATGCAAAATTAGCCCCGGTAGTGGTTAAAGTCAAGGTAAAACAAAAACTCGGAAGCCATTTATATTCACTAGAAGACCCTTCGGGTATAGAACTAGGAACGTTTCATGCTAAAGATCTTTGGAAATGTGATTGGCATCTTTTGTTTTCCTTCAGCTTTGAGCCTCCATTAATGGGCCGTTTCTTTCAAATCTGTGGTGTAAGGACGCCACTGATCTTTTCTCAAAAGCTGATAAGCTTAGCCCTTGACTTAAAAACGGATAAGCTTAGCTATTGACTTAAAAGCTGATAAGCTTAGGTCTTCCCCTCAAATTATCTTTTTGGTTTAGGGAGCTTTTATTAGAATTAGATCGAAAAAGCTCTTATACATAGAAAGCTCAAGATCATAGAGGGAGTTAGTACGTTGGTAGCTTAGCTTAAATTAGTTTAATATGGTCTGAGCTCAAAAGCAGAAGTGCAAGAAAAGGAGAAAGGAGAGAGCCCAGCAACACGAAAACCACGTGTAATGGAACGCCTAAAACCACGTGGTGTTACATAATCACCCACGCCACTCCTTCCGTCCCCTCCCCCTTACAACTATTGATATACCATCGGTACAAAATCTGCGACTGCCGGCTATACAAGCATGCAAAAATGCACAGCTAGCCGATATATTTTTTCTGGAGACATCAGACGGTCAGATCGACTCCGTCAAAGGAATACCCACCCAATGGTCTAAGATCGGACAAAAATGAATTACGACATACGATTAGTCGGCCCAGTCCAAAGACTTTCCAGTGCCAAAAAGGAATTCCCACGCTGACTACGAGCGTAAATGCCCCCGCACCCTTTCTTCCACGCTGAGGCCGAGTAAAAGACTCCTCTACTGGAAACTAAGGGACACGTTAAAAGGCCATAACATCTAGGTCCTTCAGAAAACGCACATATCCTCTGCTAAAAATATCCTTCCTAGGTGTAGTCCTATATTCCCGAACTTTGTTTTCATTTTATTTGTGTAGCGCATGTTTGGGGGAGCATAACAGAGAGTGCTCTCCCATACTCGTTAGTTTGCAAATCAGCACCTACGTGTCCTCAACACCCCTCCTCGTTATTCCTCCCCCATCTACATACAGTATACTGGTGTTGTATGACACTTTATAGAGGCCAGCTGTTGAGTATCAGATCATAACTGGACCAAGTGACATGTAACACCTTACCATTTCTCTTTTTTGAATTTTATCTAAATCTTTGTGAATAAGTAGAAACGATAAATTATGAAACACATTTCGCTTCGGAATAGGTGTCTGCTTAAGGATCGGAGATCTACCAAATCATACTGTTTAAAAAATTGTTCTTGCTGGAAATTGTCGGCAAGTTCCTCGCTGATTTAAAAAACAGTTGATATATAAAAAGAAAATGCAGAGGTGTGTGTAAAAATGCTGTGGAATTCTTTTTGAAGGAGAAGTCCCAAAATTTAATGAAATTATTTGGAATATTAGAATTAGCTAAGAGTACGTTATAGTTCATGCTGACGAAATAGATTCATCGCTTTACCATTTCATTTTTTTTTTCACTTTTCATACAATCATGGCCGTCAGGTGAAGCTTGAAAAGCTTGTCAAAAAAATTTTTTTATGCTCCATCTGCAAGTGCATTAGTGGTCATACAGAAAGCATAGAGACTCTTTGACGACACACTTTTCATAAGCATTGCCCTAACGTCTGGCTTGAAACTACTGAATCGTGCCCAATCTGTAGACAACCTTGTTCGCGAGGCCAATTAGGCAGCAACGATAGAACGAAGGCAAGTTCTCAACCCCCCCGAACGTCCATTGGATCAGAGAATACTACTACTACAGGCACTCTAGAAACTCTTAGAAACTTATCGAATTAATATGACAACTGCTATTACAGAGGCAATTCGAAGTGACATGAGAAACTTAAGTATAAGTGATGTCCAGGCGGAATCCAATGATAAACCCCAACTAGAGTGGGATTTCCGAGTGCCCTCTATTGCCGCGTAGAAGCCTCGATAATAGCGTTAGGACTCGAACATTTAACATTCGGGCTTATCCCTCACCAAATGATCAGGGCAGCAATTGGCGCTTAGTTTTTACGTGATCCGCTTAAGAATATAACTGTAGAGGATTTCATATATCGAGTAAATTGTTTAATTGCTCAAAGTTTGAATGGAGACTTGAACATTCTTTATAAATTCGCTAATATCCTCTTCTCGGGCTCAGCCCTAACATTTTTTGTCGGTGCCATCGAACCTCAAATGAAATGAACTGGTTCGACCTATGTATTCGCTTAAGAGATTGGTATAGAGATCAAAGGTCAGAAAGACACATTATGGATGCCAGGCGCAGACGCAAGCAGTTCCCCAACGAAAATTTCGATAAATTCCTCAACTATTAACGGATGCGTTGCGAGAACCTTTAAGTTATTCAGCATTTATAGCGAAAGTACGAAACAATTTAGGACACGATTTCATGAAACCTAGCCGCGTTGCGTAGGGAATGTCATAAGCACGAAGATTTTTTTGCGGTCCAGGCAGCTAACGCGACAGACAGGACTTAGGCGATTTGTTAATACGCTATTGCATGCAGACGAAATAGCTGGTCAAGTAGATCTGGTAGAAGAAGAAAACATTGAAGTATGTGCGTTACGCGCACCCGCCAAATTTTAAAGTTAGAATTGATTCAAAGTGAGACATAGACATAGACACAGACATGCTTGCAACAACGCCGCATATTTCGCTATGGATGTGGTTTAATGGATCTATATAAGCCTAACTGCTCCGATTGTGAACGGGGATGTCCACCCGTAGTCTCGGATAAAACAGACCAGTTAATATTTAACCCAGACTTGACCTTCCTTGATAAACCTGACAGATCCCTCTATGCGTAGTTCAAGCCCTATCATGTACCCATTCTCGCTCGAGTTATGCCATTAGCAACACTTCCCATAACAGCCGACCCAAGAGGTCTACACTCCACATTAATGTAAACATAAACAATACCATTCCCTAAAACATAGAGTGTCACAAGATATGTGACAGTTTCCATAAACATAGAGTGTCACAAGAAAAGTGACCAGAAGAAAACATTATAAACACTTAGATGTAAGTCAAACCAGAAGATGATTTTATTCAATAAAGCAGTCTTGATTTAACACTCAACCAGAACAGACTCAATCCTAATTGGCGCAGTCGGTACTCGAGTTCACAGCTAAAATATTGTGGAAACTTTGAACGCAATCAAAGATAACGAAACAATATAATACTGTGGAAAACAAAACATTTAGTGACAAAATAAAATATATATATTGTGGAAACTTTGGAGAAAATCCAAGCCAACGAAACAATATAATATTATAAAAACATTTTGTGACAAATAATAAAATATATATATTGTGACAAATAACGAAACAATATAATATTGTAAAAACACTTTGTGCAAACAAACAGAATTATTGTGGAAACTTAAAAAAAAAAAAAAGTTAACGAAGCAATAAAACATACACCATTAAAATGGCTAATCCAGCACAAATTAACGAAATGCAACAATGCATTCAAATGCTAACATCAATAATAATATCCAATCAAGAGGTGCATTCTAATCCAACAACAAGGGAGAGAAACAGCATCGAGAAGGAAACAAGGTACTTGCCGGTGTTCACTGGACAGGAGGGAACGTTACATGGTTTCATTTCGGCAGTCAACCAAATCATGGAGGAGTATGATGATAACGACCAGGTCTTCACTGTTATATTCAACACCAAAATTCAAGGTCAGGCTAGAACTATGCTTAATATTAACCCCCCTACATCTTGGGCTGAGTGCAAAACTCGTCTTCGACATCATTATCGCCCAAGAACGGACCAAATGGGTCTAACCAGAAAAATTAATAACTTAAGGGTAACTACCGTTCGAGATCTTGATTTTAAAGTAAGAGCAATTGTTGAGGAAATTACTGATTTTTCGGTCTTTGAAAACAATAGCAGATTAGTTGACATATTAAGTGGTCTCTTAATTCAAAGAGTAAAAGAATTATCCTGTGGTCCAATGGCCATTGCCTTAATGAATAAAACAACATTAACAGATATAAGAATTGAACTTGCAAATTATATTGGTCTGAATTATGGAAATTTAAATAAAAAACTATTATTAACCAAAAATGACAATGACCATAGTACATATAACAAACAGACAACTAATAAAAATACAAACCAAAATACTGAACAGAGTCAAAATGTAAAACAGTCTAAAAATCCCAATAGACAACAGAGTCAAAATACGAGACAGTATCAAAATCCGAACAGACAACAGAGTCAGAACGTAAGACAAAATCAAAATTATCAGCAACCACAAAATTATCAGCAACCACCAGCAGAAGCAATGAGTGTAGATAATATAAATGAGGAAGTAGTAAACAGCACAGATAATCAAGAGTTTTTTACCAACTAGCCTTGGATGAAAAAAAAATTTGTATAAAAGGAACAATAGAGGAAGATACTTATATTATTTTAGTAGATACAGGATCAACCATAAGCATTTTAAACACAACTAATGTACACAATTCCAAATACCAAATAATTGAAAAATATTCAAAAACCATACATACAATAAAGGGAAAAATAGAAAGTGACAGTTACTTAGTGAAAACAAAAGTGCCAAGGGAGTTTAAATATATAAATTATGCAAGAACAAAATGGGTGGCTATGCCCCTGGAAAAATCATATGATTTTCTATTGGGCATGGACTTCATTCAAAGGAATTTTGCAAATATTGATTTTCAAAACAAAATTATTAAACTTAACAATGGGGTCGAAATTCCATTCCTTTCCAAACAATCAGAAGATGTTTGCGTAATGGAAATAAGTGAAATTGATGATCTTAAGTTAAAAGAACTCAATACTGAGGAAGAACAAATAATAAGAAATCTTTCAAAAAAGTACGAAAAGTTATGTTTCAAAGAAGGGGATCACCTAACCAATACTAACACTATAGTTCATAGCATAAAAACTACTACAGACCAACCTATTAATTCAAAACTCTATCGGGTCTCCCCAAAATATGAAGAAGAAATAAAGAAACAAATAATTTATATGGAAAACAATGGAATTATAAGAAAAAGCAAAAGCAAATATTGTTCTCCAATATGTGTCATACCTAAAAAAAGAGATAGCTCTGGAATTCAAAAGTATCGTATCGTAGACTATAGGCGTTTAAACCAAGTAACCGTTCCAGATAAGTACCCAATACCTATCATGGACGCTGTATTAGACAAACTCGGTAAAGCCCAATATTTTACTACATTAGATTTAGCAAAAGGCTATCACCAAATTTTAATGGCAGAAGAAGACATAGAGAAAACAGCATTCATTTCACCAATGGGTTTATATGAATATGTTAGAATGCCTTTTGGGTTAAAAAATGCCCCAGCCACATTTCAACGTTTAATGAATGAAATACTGAGGGATTATATAAACAAAAGTTGTGTTGTATACATGGACGATATTTTGATATTTTCAACAACACTTGAGGAACATAAGATTGCTCTAGAAAACATTTTCAAAATACTTAGAAATCATAACTTAAAAATTCAACCAGACAAATGTTCCTTCATGAAACAATATACTGAATATTTAGGACACATTCTCACAAAGCAAGGGATTAAACCCAATCCACATAAAATAGAAGCAATAAAAGCAATGCAGCTACCTAAAACAGAAAAGCAATTGAAAGGATTTCTTGGTATGACAGGATTTTACAGAAAATTTATTAAGGACTATTCCAAAATAGCTTACCCAATGATCAGATATTTACAAAAAGGCACACAAATTAATACAAATGACCCACAGTTTATAGATGCCTTTGAAAACCTTAAAACACTTATAAGCTCACATCCAATCTTAATATATCCAGAGTTTGATAAACCATTTACCATTACAACAGATGCCAGTGACTTCGCAATAGGTGCAGTATTGTCTCAACAAGGGCAACCAGTTGCATTCGTTTCAAGAACTCTAAATAAACACGAAAAAAACTACAGTACAATTGATAAAGAATTTTTATCCATTATACATGCAGTAAACTATTTTAAACACTATTTGATAGGTAATAAATTCCAAATTATAACAGATCATGCTCCGATAAAATATCTAAACTCAAAATACAAAGGGAAAGAAATGACAGCAAGACACCAAAGATGGATTTTAAAATTACAAGAATTCGATTATGACATAATATATTTAAAAGGAAAAGACAATAAAGTAGCAGATTTTTTAAGTAGACAGGAAACAGCTGAACTAATAAACAAGGATAAAACAAATGAGTCAAACTTTGAACTATCAGATACACAGCATTCAGCAGAGGAAGGAGGATTTACAAATTTCTATATAAAAGACGATATTGTAAACAAATATAAAACTCAGATAATAGTAACTTATACAACAACGGACAATATTAATATTCAGCATGGTAGAAAAATAATAAAAGTAAGCCCAGCAGAAACAGAAATTGAAATCGAAATGAAAATGCAAAATAATATAAATAAAGGAACAGTAGGAATTTTTTCAGAAGTTCCAGACTCAGAATATTATAAGATACAATGTATCTTAATGAACATTTTTTCACACTGTAATAATATAAAATTTTTTAAATGTACTAAGAGAGCTCAGGAAATTTCAAGCGAGGAAGAGTTACAAAAACAAATAGCTATTTACCATACCAAAGATTCATTACATAGCGGAATAAATGAAGCTTTTAATTCATTAAAGAACAAAATATATTTTCCAAAGCTAAGAGACCATATTCAGTTAATAATTTCAAATTGTAAAAAATGTAAGGAAATTAAATATGACAGAAAACCAATCAAACCTAAGTTTCAATTCACAGAAACACCGGATGTTAAAAATCAAATTATACATTTGGACATATTTCATATAAAACACAAATCGTTTGTTACAATCATAGACAAGCTCACAAAATTCGCAGTCGCTTATAATATAACAGATAGAAACTGGAAAACTAAAATGGAAATTATGATTGAACACTTTGCCAAATTCAATAAGCCACATAAAATAATAATGGATAATGAATTTCGATCAGAACAGATAAAACAATACTTAAACCAAGAACAAATAGAAATCCATTATACAAAGCCAAATTCACATACAGGAAATGCAGACATAGAAAGACTACATTCGACTCTCATTGAAATAATAGCAGGAATAGATGATGATTTATCAATTTCATCCAAAATGCAATTAGCAATAACAGCTTATAATAACCGTTATCACTCTACAATAAAATGTACACCAAATTATGCAAAAAACATAGAAGATGAGGAAAAACTAAAAAACACTATTATCAAGCACAAAGAAAAAATTTTAAGCAAACAAAATAATACAAGAGAAGATTATGAGGAGGAAAGACAGGAAGGACCAATTAAAAACTACAAACGAGTTAGGCATAAGGATGAACCTTATTTTAGAATTACAACATTAAATAATATTCATCCATGTAATATAAAAAGACCGTCAAAGCAGGAAAAAATTAATTCCCAACAAAATACAGATTGACATCCTTGAAACAAAAATTTTTTCTCTTATCCTCAGATTTTCATAATTTTTTACGTTATAATGTGTGTTCAAGGCAGATTACAAATTGAACCAATTCAATCAAATGCAGGATATGCACCTATACAAACTTATTCCACGGAAATAGTTAATGAAACAGTAATTATACTACACATTATTAATATCGACCCTTTAAATAATATAATAAATCAAATGGAGACAAACATTAAAAATATTAACATCACAGGAAAAAATGAGCTATTAGCCGAAATAAATCTAATTAGAGCTAAAATAAAATCCATAACCCCAAACAACAGAATAAAAAGAGGAATGTTAAATATTGTAGGAACAACATACAAATGGCTTTTTGGAATTATGGACGATGAAGATAGAACAGATATTTTAGACCACCTTAACATTATTGACCAAAACAACCATAATATTATACAAGACATGAACCAACAAATTGTTATAAATACACATTTTAATAAAACAATACACAACTTAGCAGAAACAATTAAACAAGACAGAACAATAATCAAGGACATACTTACAAGCATGGACAATCAAAATCAAGAAATAGCAATGAAAATACTTCATAATGACCAAATGGGGAAATTAAAAAATATAGAACTCAAAATAAATTATATTCAGGAAAACATAGCATCAGCAAAAAATAATATAATTGTACCAGAAATTTTATCAGAAGAGGAAATAAATAAATTTGACATTGATTTTTATAAATTAAAGCTAATCCGTATGGGCATTTTAAAATATAAGAATAATTGCATCATAATCGCAATTAAAATCCCAAAATCATTTATAACCATAGATGTTAAGTTAATTATTCCTATACCAAATATTGATTATATACAAATAGACCAAGAAAATCAGTTAATTGCAGAAATAAATAATAAAACATTTACATATGAACCCAACAAAATTTTAAAAGAATTAAAATTAAGTAAAAGTTGTACCATTAATAATAATTGCAAATTTATATTCAACAATATAACGAGTATCGAAGAAATTGACGATGATACAATTATAATCAAAAATGCCAAGAATACAAAAATATATCAAAATTGCGATAAAAGAAATATAATACTTAAGGGAAGTAACTTAATTCAATTCGGTAACTGTAAAATTCAAATTCTAAATGAAATATTTTTTAACGAAAAAATAGAATTTCACGAAAAATTTTTTTATCCAACAGAACTATTGAATCAAACCTATAAAAACACAATTAACTTTGATCATGTAACAATAGATAATTTTGACAATTTAAAAGAAATCACAGAACTTAAATACGAAAAGAAAATGACAAATGGCATATTTTTAACACTTTTTATTATTATTATTATTATATGTTTATCCATTTATATACATATATACTGTAAAAAGAAAAATATAAACATTAATGTAAACAGAATTCAGGAGAATTCATACTCTCAGAGGGGAGGAGTTATGCCATTAGCAACACTTCCCATAACAGCCGACCCAAGAGGTCTACACTCCACATTAATGTAAACATAAACAATACCATTCCCTAAAACATAGAGTGTCACAAGATATGTGACAGTTTCCATAAACATAGAGTGTCACAAGAAAAGTGACCAGAAGAAAACATTATAAACACTTAGATGTAAGTCAAACCAGAAGATGATTTTATTCAATAAAGCAGTCTTGATTTAACACTCAACCAGAACAGACTCAATCCTAATTCTCGCGAGCTTCATTGCAAATGCGCACATTTTGGAACGGTAGAAAAAAACTAAAACACTACATTATTTCAGCCCTAATAAACTCAGACGACGACATTCGACCTTTTATTGAGTTAGAGATCTATGGGCAGAGTCATGCTGCTCTTCTAGACAGCGGCACTAAAAAAAGTGTGATGAGGGGAAATTTAGACAAAAGAATTATGACTACCCAGCAACACTGCAATAAAACGCGCGGTAACGTCCGAGCAGCCGACGTCTAATCGCAACAGGTCAATTATAAGTAATCTCACCTATGTACAATTCGAAAAGCGCCGATTTAGAATTTCTAATCGTACTATAGTAGCTGTCACCCAATTTGTGGTTTATGGTATGGACTTCTGGAACAGGTTCGGCCTTTTGATTTCCTATTCCACAGTGGATCTGGCACCTTCCAGCTTGCATTTTGAAGACGACAAATTTTCACTAACCGATAGTCAAAATTCTCGTTCACAAACCGTAAAAAAGGGTTTTCCAACTTTCGAAAGAGATGGCTTAGTTGTGACGACTCTAGTAGAACATGTGATTGATACGGGAGACGCCAAGCCAATTAAACAAAAATTGTTTCCCTTGTCGCAAGCTAAGGAGAGTTTGTTATGAGGGGAGTTGGGCAAAATGTTAGAGTTAGGAGTTATATAAGAAGCGCCCACTTCGGCTTGGTGTTCTTCGTGTGTCTTGTTAGTCAAACCCGTCAAATTCAGATTTTGCCTTGATTCCCGTAAGTTAAATCAGACACATATCCCATTCCGAATTTAGAAGACTTATTAAGTAGACAACCCCCGGTGCACTGTATTTCCAAGATTGATCTTAAGGATGCCTTTTGGCAAATTGGTTTAAAGGAAGCCTCTAAAGTGAAAAAAGCCTTCACAGTTCCCAACAGGCCCCTGTTCCAATTTAAGCGGATACCGTTCGGTCTGCGCAATGCACCCCAAACGATGTGTCGCTTGATGAACCAAGTTATTCCATATCAGCTTAAAACGCAAGTGCTAGTATATCTATATGATTTTTTAGTATAATCTAACCATTTCGAGGAACACCTTGCTCATCTCAAGGAGGTATCGAACCATTTTAGACAAACAGGCCTCACTATTAACATCAGGAAGAGTCAATTTTGTGTACGAAAGGTAGAGTATTTAGGGTACATTGTCGGAGAAGGCACGTTGCACTTCAAATCCGGACAAAGTTCGAGCAATTTCCGATTTCCCTATCCCTAAAACCCAAAGACAGCTCAAACGCTTCTTATGAATGACTGGTTGGTACCAGCGGTTCATTTCTGAATACTCAACCATCACCTACGTTCTCATGGAAATACTGCGTGGAAAAATAGCTGCAGGCAGCAGAACGAAAGAGCGTAGTATGTATGTATGTAAATGCATATGGCATATATATTTGAGGGATAAATCCCACGCTGGTGGTCAGCCCCGCATAAGTGGCCGAACGCATGACATATGTTTATCTTTTGCGCTCGCCTTGTTTATGCATAGCGACAAAGTGTCACTATGAGAACATGTAGTATACACTATCATGTGTTGAGCATATGACGCTTTAATATGTAGAATACTCTACATTGCGTCGGGTATTATTATTTTATTACTGAACATACTACACAACAGTCCAGTTAAACAGGCTCGACATTCGTGTTGACATGCAAAAACACCTGGTTACCGCATACTGTACGAATCAACATGCCTATAACTTGTGCAGTAAAATATGCAACTTTCAACTAGGGCAAACGATCATGAAAGGAAATTTCAAGCTTAGCAACCTCGCCAATAATTTTAATGCTAAATTAGCCCCGGTAGGAGTTAAAATCAAGGTAAAACAAAAATTCGGAAAACATTTATATTTACTAGAGGACCCTTCGGGTAAAGAACTAGGGACTATTCATGCTAAAGATCTTTGGCAATGTGATTGGCACCCTTTGATTTTCTTCAGCTTTGAGCCTCCACTTATAGGCCGTGTCGTTCAAATCTATGGTGTATGGGCGCCAATGATCTTGTTTCAAAAGCTGATAAGCTTAGCCCTTTCCCTCAAATTATATTTTCGGCTTATGGAGCTTTTATTAGAAGTAGATCGAATAAGCTCTTATACAAAGAAAGCTCAAGATCGTTGTGGGAGTTGTGGGAGTGGGAGTGGTAGCTTAGCTGGATTAGTCTAATCTGGTCTGAGCTCAAAAGCAAAAGTGCGAAGAGGAGAAAGGAGGGAACCTGATAACGAGTGGTGTTACATAATCACCCACGCCACTCCTTTCGGCCACCCACATTACATCTATTGGTATATCACCGGGGCGAAATCTGCCACTGCCAGCTATACAAACGTGCGAAAAATGCACAACTAGCTAACATATTTTTTGGAGCCACCGGACAGCCAGATCGACTCCGTCATAGGAATACCCGCCCAATGGTCTAAGATCGGACAAAAGTGAATTACGACATACGATTAGTCGGCCCCGTCCAAAAGACTTTCCAGTGCCAACAGGGAATTCCTACGCTGACGACGAGAGTAAATGCCCCCACACCCATTCTCTGCGTTGAGGCCGACCGAAAGGCCAAGGCCGAGTCCGAGTACTGGAAACCGAGGGAGACGTTAGAAACCGGAAAGTAATGTTCAATTTCTAGGAGATTCACCCCAATGAGTTGGTCGACCCCAAGCACACTCCACGGCCCGGCGTGGGCCGACGTTTGGCGATGTCGCCTTTAGTATCAAATAGCTATAGGTTGAAAATATATTAAGTAATCCATTTTTATAAGTACAGGTAGTCCAGGGTATTAGCAGTTGATCACGAGGATGAGTTTTATTTGTCTGCCACCATTCCTCCTATTTTCAACACCCATCAACAGGCTTGAATACTATGAGAACTGTAAGTAAATAAAAGTGAGTGACTATAACCCTTTACCGTGACCAATGGCATAACGCCTCTACACATCAAGTTAGCGGTGCTGTTTGTTTTATGAATTATAGACAGTAAATGAAGTTATTTAGGAATTCACCGCCTTAATGCCCAATTTAAATCCATGTAATAAATACTCTATCTTTGATTACTTACGTTTAAATTAACCTATATTCATATACTTATCGAGGCATCGACATACATTTAACTTTTAGTTGCATTATCTTTAGGATTCGAATTCCTGTCTTACCTCTTTCCGTTAATGGCCTTGGCCAATATGAAGTTGAATTTTGAAATATATATACATACATAATTGTAGTAAAATATGAAATAATTAACTACATAGTTTATTTGGGCAACTGATATAAGAGTTCAGCAGCCTTAGGATGGGTAAAACCTATGTTTCCCGGTTTTACATGGTAGGGCGGGTAAAGAGAAGGCCATAACACATGGGTCCTTCAGAAAATGCACAGATCCTCTGCTAAAAATATCTTTCCTAGGTGTAGTCCTATATTCCCGAACTTTGTTTTCGTTTTATTTGTGTAGCGCATGTTTGGGAGAGCACAAGAACCACCTCATTTCCCTGTGCTCAGCCGAGCCCCGTGTTAGTAAGTCAGAGAGTGCTCTCCGACACCCTCGTGTTCGTTACATAATAAATTGCGCCCAACGTGGGGCACGAAGGATGCAAGGATTTTTTCCAATCAGCACCTACGTGTCCTCAACAACACTCATCGTTATTCCTCCCCCACCTACATGCAGACATACGGGTATTACATGCCACTTTGGAGAGGCCAGCACGTGAGTATCAGATCATAACTGGACCAAGTGACATGTAACACCTTAACATTGTTTTTTTTTAAATTTTAACTTAATCTTTGTAAATGAGTAGATCCGATAAAATATAAAACACTTTTAAGTTCGGAATAGGTGTCTGAATTAAGATCGGACATCTACCAAGTCATACTGTTTCATATTTCCAAATTGTTGGATAGGTGAACTAGAGAATTGTTCTTGCTGGAAATTGTCGGCAAGTTCCTCGGTGACTGAATCATGCATTAAAAAAACGGTTGATATATATATTAAAGAAAATGCAGAGATTTGTGCGTAAAAAGGCTGTGGAATTCTTGTTGAAGGAGAAGTCCCAAAATGTAATAAAACTATTTGGATAATTAAAATAACCTAAGAGTACGTTATAGTTCATGCTGACGAAATAGATTTATCGCTTTACCATTTAGTTACCACTTTTCATCAGTTATGGCCGTCAGGCGAAGCTTGGAAAACTTGGCAACGGCAATGCCCAGTGAAAATATTACTTTATGCTCCATCTGCAAGTACTCGTGTCGGTCAGACAGAAAGCATAGAGGATCTTTGCCGACACACGTTTTATTAACGTTGCCTTAACGGCTGGCTTGAAACTAATGAATCGTGCCCAATCTGTAGGCAACCTTGTTGGCGAAGCCAATTTGGTAGCATCGATAGACCGGCAGCAAGTTTTCAATCCCCACGATCGTCCATTGGATCAGAGAATACTACTACAGGTACTCTACCCAAAAGACCAAATACGAGATTACAAACTCGTACTCACCCCAGTCGTACTCACCCCAGTCGTACTCACCCCAGTCAAAATCCCAAATGGGCAGGAGCATCTCGACGTAAACCACCACGTTATCCAATGCCGCCTCAGTCAAATATAGTTTCGGAAGAACGTATACAGCAACTCATATCAAACTCATTAGAAACTTATCGAATTAATATGGCAACTGTTATTACAGAGAAAATTCGAAGTGCCGTGGGAAATTTAAGTCTTACTGAAGTCCAGGCGGAATCCAATGATAAACCCCAACTAGAGTGGGATTTCCGAGTACCCTCTGTTGCCACGTAGAAGCCTCGATAATAGCGTTAGGACTCGACCCTTTAAAATTCGGGTTAATCCCTCACCAAATAATCAGGGCAGCATACCCGAACGTGCAGATTGTGTCTCATGTATTGGATATTATCCAATTAGCACATACGTTTTACGGGATCCGCTAAGGATATAACTGTAGAGGAATTTATATATCGAGTATATTGTTTAATAGCTCAAAGTTTGAATGGAGACTTTAAACTTCTTTACAAATTCGCTAACCTTCTCTTCTCGGGCCCAGCCCTAACATTTTTCTGGCGATGCCATCGAACCTCAAATGATATGAACTGGTTCGAACTATGTATTCGCTTAAGAGATATGTATAGAGATCAAAGGTTAGAAAGAGACATTATGGATGCCTTGTGCAGACGCAAGCAGTCCCCCAACGAAAATTTGGATGAATTCCTTGACTCTATGTTGGCTATTATGGATGCGTTGCGAGAACCTTTAAGCGATTTAGAATTTATAGCGGACCCGATTTATTTCATGAAATTTTACATGTAGAGAGCCCTAGCCGCGTTGCTTAGGGATTGTCATAAGCACGTAGAGTTTTTCCACAGTCTTCGATCCAGGCAGCTAACGCGACAGACAGGACCTAGGTGATTTGTTAATACGCTATCAAGTAGTTCTGGGAGTAGAAGAAAACATCGAAGTATGTGCGTTACGCGCACCCGACAAATTTTAAAGTTAGAATTGATTCAAAGTGAGACATAGACATAGACACAGACTTGCTTGCAACAACGCCGCATATTTCGCTATGGATGTGGCTTAATGCATTTATATAAACCTAACTGCCCGAAATATCCGCCGATTTGGAACGGGACCAGTTAATATTTAACCCAGACTTGACTTTCTTTGATAAACCTGACCGATCCCTCTATGCGTAGTTCAAGCCCTATCATGTACCCATGCAAGAGTACATCCAACGGAGAGCTGAATTATTAGTGGAAGCTTATTGTCGTTCGCGCACTTCATTGCAAATGCGCACATTTTGGATCGGAAGAAAAAAACTAAAACACTACATTATTTCAGCCCTAATAAACTCAGACGACGACATTCGACCTTTTATTGAGTTAGAGATCTATGGGCAGAGTCCTGCTGCTCTTCTAGACAGCGGCGCTAAAAAAAGTGTGATGAGAGGAAATTTAGACAAAAGAATTTTGATAACCCAGCAACACTACAATACATCGCGCGGTAACGTCCGAGCAGCCGACGGCCAATCGCAACAGGTCAATTATGAGTAATCTCACCTATGTATAATTCGAAAAGCGCCGATTTACAATTTCTAATAGTACCAGCTGTCACCCAATTTGTTATTTATGGTATGGACTTCTGGAACAGGTTCGGCCTTTCGATTTCCTATTCCACAGTGGATCCGGAACCTTCCAGCTTGCATTTTGAAGACGACAAATTTCCACTAACCGATAGTCACCGATAGTAACCGCCCACTTCGGCTTCGTCTTCCCCGTGAGTCCTGTTAGTCAAACCCGGCAAAGTCCGATTTTGCCTTGATTCTCGTAAATTCAATCAGGTTACGGTAAAATACGCATATCCCATTCCGAATTATGAAGGCTTAATAAGTCGACTTCCCCCGGTGCACTGTATTTCCAACATTGATCTCAAAGATGCCTTGTGGCAAATTGGTTTAGAGGAAGGCTCTAAAGCTAAAACAGCTTTCACAGTTCTCAACAGGCCCCTGTACCAATTTAAGCGGGTGCCTTTCGGCCTGTGAAACGCTCCCCAAACGATGTGTCGCCTAATGGACCAAGGTATTCCATATCAGCTTAAAACGCAAGTGCTAGTATATCTAGATGACCTCTTAGTTTTATCTCAAGGAGGTATCCAACCTTTTGAGACAAGCAGGTCTTATCAAGAAGAGTCAATTTTGTGTACGAAAGGTAGACTATTTAGGGTACATTGTCGGAGAAGGCACGTTGCACTTCAAATCCGGACAAAGTTCGAGCAATATCCGATTTCCCTATCCCTAAAACCCTGCTTAAGGATCGGAGATCTACCAAGTCATACTGTTTAAAAAATTGTTCTTGCTGGAAATTGTCGGCAAGTTTCTCGCTGACTCAACCATATATAAAAAGAAAATGCAGATATGTGTGTAAACATGCTGTGGAATTCTTGTTGAAGGAGAAGTCCCAAAATTTAATGAAATTATTTGGACTATTACAATTAGCTAAGAGTACGTTATAGTTCATGCTGACGAAATAGATTCATCGCTTTACCATTTAGTTACCACTTTTCATACAATCATGGCCGTCAGGTGAAGCTTGAAAAGCTTGGCAAAAATATTATTTTATGCTCCATCTGCAAGTGCACTAGTGGTCATACAGAAAGCATAGAGACTCTTTGACGACACACTTTTCATAAGCATTGCCCTAACGTCTGGCTTGAAGCTACTGAATCGTGCCCAATCTGTAGACAACCTTGTTCGCGAGGCCAATTAGGCAGCAACAATAGAACGAAGGCAAGTTCTCAACCCCCCCGAATGTCCATTGGATCAGAGAATACTACTACTACAGGCACTCTAGAAACTCTTAAAAACTTATCGAATTAATATGACAACTGCTATTACAGAGGCAATTCGAAGTGACATGAGAAACTTAAGTATAAGTGGTGTCCAGGCGGAATCCAATGATGAATTTCAACTAGAGTGGGACTTTCCAATACCCTCTGTTCTTCCGCGTAGAAGCCTCGATAACAGCATTAGGACTCGAACATTTAACATTCGGGCTTATCCCTCACCAAATGATCAGGGCAGCAATTGGCGCTTAGTTTTTACGTGATCCGCTGAAGAATATAACTGTAGAGGATTTCAAATATCGAGTATATTGCTTAATAGCTCAAAGTTTGAATGGAGACTTGAACATTCTTTATAAATTCGCTAACCTTCTCTTCTCGGGCTCAGCCCTAACATTTTTTGTCGGTGCCATTGAACCTCAAATGAAATGAACTGGTTCGACCTATGTATTCGCTTAAGAGATTGGTATAGAGATCAAAAGTCAGAAAGACACATTATGGATGCCAGGCGCAGACGCAAGCAGTTCCCCAACGAAAATTTCGATAAATTCCTCAACTTGATGTTGGCTATTACGGATGCGTTGCGAGAACCTTTAAGTTATTCAGCATTTATAGCGAAAGTACGAAACAATTTAGGACACGATTTGTTTCATGAACCGCGTTGCGTAGAGAATGTCATAAACACGAAGATTTTGTTGCGGTCCAGGCAGCTAACGCGACAGACAGGACCAAGGCGATTTGTTAATACGCTATTGCATGAAGACGAAATAGCTGGTCAAGTAGATCTGGTAGAAGAAGAAAACATTGAAGTATGTGCGTTACGCGCACCCGACAAATTTTAAAGTTAGAATTGATTCAAAGTGAGACATAGACATAGACACAGACATGCTTGCAACAACGCCGCATGTTTCGCTATGGATGTGGTTTAATGGATCTATATAAGCCTAACTGCTCGAAATATCCGCCGCTTTGTGAACGGGGATGTCCGCCCGTAGTCTCGGATAAAACAGACCAGTTAATATTTAACCCAGACTTGACCTTCCTTGATAAACCTGACAGATCCCTCTATGCGTAGTTCAAGCCCTATCATGTACCCATTCTCGCTCGCGAGCTTCATTGCAAATGCGCACATTTTGGAACGGTAGAAAAAAACTAAAACACTATATTATTTCAGCCCTAATAAAGTTTAGTTAGAGATCTATGGGCAGAGTCATGCTGCTCTTCTAGACAGCGGCACTAAAAAAAGTGTGATGAGGGGAAATTTAGACAAAAGAATTATGACTACCCAGCAACACTGCAATAAAACGCGCGGTAACGTCCGAGCAGCCGACGGCTAATCGCAACAGGTCAATTATAAGTAATCTCACCTATGTACAATTCGAAAAGCGCCGATTTAGAATTTCTAATCGTACTATAGTAGCTGTCACCCAATTTGTGGTTTATGGTATGGACTTCTGGAACAGGTTCGGCCTTTTGATTTCCTATTCCACAGTGGATCCGGAACCTTCCAGCGTGCATTTTGAAGACGACAAATTTTCACTAACCGATAGTCAAAATTCTCGTTCACAAACCGTAAAAAAGGGTTTTCCAACTTTCGAAAGAGATGGCTTAGTTGTGACGACTCTAGTAGAACATGTGATTGATACGGGAGACGCCAAGCCAATTAAACAAAAATTGTATCCCTTGTCGCCAGCTAAAGAGAGTTTGTTATGCGGAGAGCTGGACAAGATGTTAGAGTTAGGAGTTATATAAGAAGCGCCCACTTCGGCTTGGTGTTCTTCGTGTGTCTTGTTAGTCAAACCCGTCAAATTCAGATTTTGCCTTGATTCCCGCAAGTTAAATCAGACGCATATCCCATTCCGAATTTAGAAGACTTATTAAGTAGACAACCCCCGGTGCACTGTATTTCCAAGATTGATCTTAAGGATGCCGTTTGGCAAATTGGTTTAAAGGAAGCCTCTATAGGGAAAAAAGCCTTCACAGTTCCCAACAGGCCCCTGTTCCAATTTAAGCGGACACCGTTCGGTCTGCGCAATGCACCCCAAACGATGTGTCGCTTGATGGACTAAGTTATTCCATATCAGCTTAAAACGCAAGTGCTAGTATATCTGTATGATTTTTTAGTATAATCTTACCATTTCGAGGAACACCTCGCTCATCTCAAGGAGGTATCGAACCATTTGAGACAAACAGGCCTCACTATTAACATCAGGAAGAGTCAATTTTGTGTACGAAAGGTAGAGTATTTAGGGTACATTGTCGGAGAAGGCACGTTGCACTTCAAATCCGGACAAAGTTCGAGCAATTTCCGATTTCCCTATCCCTAAAACCCAAAGACAGCTCAAACGCTTCTTATGAATGACTGGTTGGTACCAGCGGTTCATTTCTGAATACTCAACCATCACCTAAGTTCTCATGGAAATACTGCGTGGAAAAATAGCTGCAGGCAGCAGAACGAAAGAGCGTAGTATGTATGTATGTAAATGCATATGGCATATATATTTGAGGGATAAATCCCACGCTGGTGGTCAGCCCCGCATAAGTGGCCGAACGCATTACATATGTTTATCTTTTGCGCTCGCCTTGTTTATGCATAGCGACAAAGTGTCACTATGAGAACATGTAGTATACACTATCATGTGTTGAGCATATGACGCTTTAATATGTAGAAAACTCTACATTGCGTCGGGTATTATTATTTTATTACTGAACATACTACACAACAGTCCAGTTAAACAGGCTCGACATTCGTGTTGACATGCAAAAACACCTGGTTACCGCATACTGTACGAATCAACATGCCTATAACTTGTGCAGTAAAATATGCAACTTTGAAGTAGGGCAAACGATCATGAAAGAAAATTTCAAGCTTAGCAACCTCGCCAATAATTTTAATGCTAAATTAGCCCCGGTGGGAGTTAAAGTCAGGGTAAAACAAAAATTCGGAAAACATTTATATTTACTAGAGGACCCTTCGGGTAAAGAACTAGGGACTATTCATGCTAAAGATCTTTGGCAATGTGATTGGCACCCTTTGATTTTCTTCAGCTTTGAGCCTCCACTTATAGGCCGTGTCGTTCAAATCTGTGGTGTAAGGGCGCCAATGATCTTGTTTCAAAAGCTGATAAGCTTAGCCCTTTCCCTCAAATTATATTTTCGGCTTATGGAGCTTTTATTAGAAGTAGATCGAATAAGCTCTTATACAAAGAAAGATCAAGATCGTTGTGGGAGTTAGTACAGTGGTAGCTTAGCTGGATTAGTCTAATCTGGTCTGAGCTCAAAAGCAAAAGTGCGAAGAGGAGAAAGGAGGGAACCTGATAACGCGTGGTGTTACATAATCACCCACGCCACTCCTTTGGCCCACCCACATTGCATCTGTTGGTATATCACCGGGGCGAAATCTGCCACTGCCAGCTATGCAAACGTGCGAAAAATGCACAACTAGCTAACATATTTTTTAGAGCCACCGGACAGCCAGATCGACTCCGTCATAGGAATACCCGCCCAATGGTCTAAGATCGGACAAAAGTGAATTACGACATACGATTAGTCGGCCCCGTCCAAAAGACTTTCCAGTGCCAACAGGGAATTCCTACGCTGACGACGAGAGTAAATGCCCCCACACCCATTCTTCTGCGTTGAGGCCGATCGAAAGGCCAAGGACGAGTCAAAGGACAAATAGCTGTAGGTTAAAAATATATTAAGTAATCCATTTTTATAAGTACAGGTAGTCCAGGGTATTAGCAGTTGATCACGAGGATGAGTTTTATTTGTCTGCCACCATTCCTCCTATTTTCAACACCCATCAACAGGCTTGAATACTATGAGAACTGTAAGTAAATAAAAGTGAGTGACTATAACCCTTTACCGTGACCAATGGCATAACGCCTTTACACATCAAGTTAGCGGTGCTGTTTGTTTTATGAATTATAGACTGTAAATGAAGTTATTTAGGAATTCAGCGCCTTAATGCCCAATTTAAATCCATGTAATAAATACTCTATCTTTGATTACTTATGTTTAAATTAACCTATGTTCATATACTTATCGAGGCATCGACATACATTTAACTTTTAGTTGCATTATCTTTAGGATTCGAATTCCTGTCTTATCTCTTTCCGTTAATGGCCTTGGCCAATATGAAGTTGAATTTTGAAATATATATATATACATAATTGTAGTAAAATATGAAATAATTAACTACATAGTTTATTTGGGCACCTGATATAAGAGTTCAGCAGCCTTAGAATGGGTAAAACCTATGTTTCCCGGTTTTACATGGTAGGGCGGGTAAAGAGAAGGCCATAACACATGGGTCCTTCAGAAAATGCACAGATCCTCTGCTAAAAATATCTTTCCTAGGTGTAGTCCTATATTCCCGAACTTTGTTTTCGTTTTATTTGTGCAGCGCATGTTTGGGAGAGCACAAGAACCACCCCATTTCCCTGAGCTCAGCCGAGCCCCATGTTAGTAAGACAGAGAGTGCTCTCCGACATCCTCGTGTTCGTTACATAATAAATTGCGCCCAACGTGGGGCACGAAGGATGCAAGGATTTTTTCCAATCAGCACCTACGTGTCCTCAACAACACTCATCGTTATTCCTCCCCCACCTACATGCAGACATACGGGTATTACATGCCACTTTGGAGAGGCCAGCACGTGAGTATCAGATCATAACTGGACCAAGTAACATGTAACACCTTAACATTGTTTTTTTTTTTTAATTTTAACTTAATCTTTGTAAATGAGTAAATCCGATAAAATATGAAACACTTTTAAGTTCGGAATAGGTGTCTGAATTAAGATCAGACATCTACCAAGTCATACTGTTTCATATTCCCAAATTGTTGTGGTTAGGTGAACTAGAGAATTGTTCTTTCTGGAAATTGTCGGCAAGTTCCTCGGTGACTGAATCAAGCATTCAAAAAACGGTTGATATATATATTAAAGAAAATGCAGAGATTTGTGCTGTGGAATTCTTGTTGAAGGAGAAGTCCCAAAATGTAATATGTAATAAAACTATTTGGATAATTAAAATAAGCTAAGAGTACGTTATAGTTCATGCTGACGAAAAAGATTTATCGCTTTACCATTTAGTTACCACTTTTCATCAGTTATGGCCGTCAGGCGAAGCTTGGAAAACTTGGCAACGGCAATGCCCAGTGAAAATATTACTCTATGCTCCATCTGCAACCACTCGTGTCGGTCAGACAGAAAGCATAGAGGATCTTTGCCGACACACGTTTCATTAACGTTGCCTTAACGGCTGGCTTGAAACTAATGAATCGTACCCAATCTGTAAACAACCTTGTTGGCGAAGCCAATTTGGTAGCAACGATAGACCGGCAGCAAGTTTTCAATCCCCACGATCGTCCATTGGATCAGAGAATACTACTACAGGTACTCTACCCAAAAGACCAAATACGAGATTACAAACTCGTACTCACCCCAGTCGTACTCACCCCAGTCGTACTCACCCCAGTCAAAATCCCAAATGGGCAGGAGCATCTCGGCGTAAACCACCACGTTATCCAATGCCGCCTCAGTCAAATATAGTTTCGGAAGAACGTATACAGCAACTCATATCAAACTCATTAGAAACTTATCAACTTAATATGGCAACTGTTATTACAGAGCAAGTTCGAAGTGCCGTGGGAAATTTAAGTATTACTGAAGTCCAGGCGGAATCCAATGATAAACCCCAACTAGAGTGGGATTTCCGAGTACCCTTTGTTGCCGCGTAGAAGCCTCGATAATAGCGTTAGGACTCGACCCTTTAAAATTCGGGTTAATCCTTCACCAAATAATCAGGGCAGCATACCTGAACGTGCAGATCGTGTCTCATGTATTGGATATTATCCAATTGGCACATAAGTTTTACGGGATCCGCTAAGGATATAACTGTAGAGGATTTCATATATCGAGTATATTGTTTAATAGCTCAAAGTTTGAATGGAGACTTTAAACTTCTTTACAAATTCGCTAACCTTCTCTTCTCGGGCCCAGCCCTAACATTTTTCTGGCGATGCCATCGAACCTAAAATGATATGAACTGGTTCGAACTATGTATTCGCTTAAGAGATATGTATAGAGATCAAAGGTCAGAAAGAGACATTATGGATGCCTTGCGCAGACGCAAGCAGTCCCCCAACGAAAATTTCGATGAATTCCTTGACTCTATGTTGGCTATTATGGATGCGTTGCGAGAACCTTTAAGCGATTTAGAATTAATAGCGGACCCGATTTATTTCATGAAATTTTACATGTAGAGAGCCGCGTTGCTTAGGGAATGTCATAAGCACGAAGAGTTTTTCCGCAGTCTTCGATCCAGGCAGCTAACGCGACAGACAGGACCTAGGTGATTTGTTAATACGCTATCAAGTAGTTCTAGGAGTAGAAAAAAACATCGAAGTATGTGCGTTACGCGCACCCGACAAATTTTAAAGTTAGAATTGATTCAAAGTGAGACATAGACATAGACACAGACTTGCTTGCAACAACGCCGCATATTTCGCTATGGATGTGGTTTAATGGATCTATATAAGCCTAACTGCTCGAAATATCCGCCGATTTGTGAACGGGGAGGTCCGCCCGTAGTCTCGGATAAAACAGACCAGTTAATATTTAACCATTTAACCCAGACTTGACCTTCCTTGATAAACCTGATCCAGATCCCTCTATGCGTAGTTCAAGCCCTATCATGTACCCATTCTCGCTCGCGAGCTTCATTGCAAATGCGCACATTTTGGAACGGTAGAAAAAAACTAAAACACTATATTATTTCAGCCCAAATAAACTCAGACGACGACATTCGACCTTTTATTGAGTTAGAGATCTATGGGCAGAGTCATGCTGCTCTTCTTGACAGCGGCGCTAAAAAAAGTGTGATGAGGGGAAATTTAGACAAAAGAATTATGACTACCCAGCAACACTGCAATAAAACGCGCGGTAACGTCCGAGCAGCCGACGGCTAATCGCAACAGGTCAATTATAAGTAATCTCACCTATGTACAATTCGAAAAGCGTCGATTTAGAATTTCCAATAGTACTATAGTAGCTGTCACCCAATTTGTTGTTTATGGTATGGACTTCTGGAACAGGTTTGGCCTTTCGATTTCCTATTCCACAGTGGATCCGGAACCTTCCAGCTTGCATTTTGAAGACGACAAATTTCTACTAACCGATAGTCAAAATTCTCGTTCACAAGCCGTAAAATAGGGGTTTCCAACTTTCGAAAGAGATGGCTTAGTTGTGACGACTCTAGTAGAACATGTGATTGATACGGGAGACGCCAAGCCAATCAAACAAAAATTGTTTCACTTGTCGCAAGCTAAGGAGAGTTTGTTATGAGGGGAGTTGGGCAAAATGTTAGAGTTAGGAGTTATATAAGAAGCGCCCACTTCGGCTTGGTGTTCTTCGTGTGTCTTGTTAGTCAAACCCGTCAAATTCAGATTTTGCCTTGATTCCTGTAAGTTAAATCAGACGCATATCCCATTCCGAATTTAGAAGGCTTATTAAGTAGACAACCCCCGGTGCACTGTATTTCCAGGATTGATCTTAAGGATGCCTTTTGGCAAATTGGCTTAAAGGAAGCCTCTAAAGGGAAAAAAGCCTTCACAGTTCCCAACAGGCCCCTGTTCCAATTTAAGCGGATACCGTTCGGTCTGCGCAATGCACCCCAAACGATGTGTCGCTTGGTGAACCAAGTTATTCCATATCAGCTTAAAACGCAAGTGCTAGTATATCTATATGATTTTTTTGGTATAATCTAACCATATCGAGGAACACCTCGCTCATCTCAAGGAGGTATCGAACCATTTTAGACAAACAGGCCTCACTATTAACATCAGGAAGAGTCAATTTTGTGTACGAAAGGTAGAGTATTTAGGGTACATTGTCGGAGAAGGCACGTTGCACTTCAAATCCGGACAAAGTTCGAGCAATTTCCGATTTCCCTATCCCTAAAACCCAAAGACAGCTCAAACGCTTCTTATGAATGACTGGTTGGTACCAGCGGTTCATTTCTGAATACTCAACCATCACCTAAGTTCTCATGGAAATACTGCGTGGAAAAATAGCTGCAGGCAGCAGAACGAAAGAGCGTAGTATGTATGTATGTAAATGCATATGGCATATATATTTGAGGGATAAATCCCACGCTGGTGGTCAGCCCCGCATAAGTGGCCGAACGCATTACATATGTTTATCTTTTGCGCTCGCCTTGTTTATGCATAGCGACAAAGTGTCACTATGAGAACATGTAGTATACACTATCATGTGTTGAGCATATGACGCTTTAATATGTAGAAAACTCTACATTGCGTCGGGTATTATTATTTTATTACTGAACATACTACACAACAGTCCAGTTAAACAGGCTCGACATTCGTGTTGACATGCAAAAACACCTGGTTACCGCATACTGTACGAATCAACATGCCTATAACTTGTGCAGTAAAATATGCAACTTTGAAGTAGGGCAAACGATCATGAAAGAAAATTTCAAGCTTAGCAACCTCGCCAATAATTTTAATGCTAAATTAGCCCCGGTGGGAGTTAAAGTCAGGGTAAAACAAAAATTCGGAAAACATTTATATTTACTAGAGGACCCTTCGGGTAAAGAACTAGGGACTATTCATGCTAAAGAACTTTGGCAATGTGATTGGCACCCTTTGATTTTCTTCAGCTTTGAGCCTCCACTTATAGGCCGTGTCGTTCAAATCTGTGGTGTAAGGGCGCCAATGATCTTGTTTCAAAAGCTGATAAGCTTAGCCCTTTCCCTCAAATTATATTTTCGGCTTATGGAGCTTTTATTAGAAGTAGATCGAATAAGCTCTTATACAAAGAAAGCTCAAGATCGTTGTGGGAGTTGTGGGAGTGGGAGTGGTAGCTTAGCTGGATTAGTCTAATCTGGTCTGAGCTCAAAAGCAAAAGTGCGAAGAGGAGAAAGGAGGGAACCTGATAACGCGTGGTGTTACATAATCACCCACGCCACTCCTTTCGGCCCACCCACATAACATCTATTGGTATATCACCGGGGCGAAATCTGCCACTGCCAGCTATACAAACGTGCGAAAAATGCACAACTAGCTAACATATTTTTTGGAGGCACCGGACAGCCAGATCGACTCCGTCATAGGAATACCCGCCCAATGGTCTAAGATCGGACAAAAGTGAATTACGACATACGATTAGTCGGCCCCGTCCAAAAGACTTTCCAGTGCCAACAGGGAATTCCTACGCTGACGACGAGCGTAAATGCCCCCACACCCATTCTCTGCGTTGAGGCCGATCGAAAGGCCAAGGCCGAGTCCGAGTACTGGAAACCGAGGGAGACGTTAGAAACAGGAAAGTAATGTTCAATTTCTAGGAGATTCACCCCAATGAGTTGGTCGACCCCAAGCACACTCCACGTCCTGGCGTGGGCCGACGTTTGGCGATGTCACCTTTAGTATCAAATAGCTATAGGTTAAAAATATATTAAGTAATCCATTTTTATAAGTACAGGTAGTCCAGGGTATTAGCAGTTTATTTGTCTGCCACCATTCCTCCTATTTTCAACACCCATCAACAGGCTTGAATACTATGAGAACTGTAAGTAAATAAAAGTGAGTGACTATAACCCTTTACCGTGACCAATGGCATAACGCCTTTACACATCAAGTTAGCGGTGCTGTTTGTTTTATGAATTATAGGCAGTAAATGAAGTTATTTAGGAATTCACTGCCTTAATGCCCAATTTAAACCCATGTAATAAATACTCTATCTTTGATTACTTATGTTTAAATTAACCTATATTCATATACTTATCGAGGCATCGACATACATTTAACTTTTAGTTGCATTATCTTTAGGATTTGAATTCCTGTCTTATCTCTTTCCGTTAATGGCCTTGGCCAATATGAAGTTGAATTTTGAAATATATATACATACATAATTGTTGTAAAATATGAAATAATTAACTACATAGTTTATTTGGGCACCTGATATAAGAGTTCAGCAGCCTTAGAATGGGTAAAACCTATGTTTCCCGGTTTTACACGGCGGGTAAGGAGAAGGCCATAACACATGGGTCCTTCAGAAAATGCACAGATCCTCTGCTAAAAATATCTTTCCTAGGTGTAGTCCTATATTCCCGAACTTTGTTTTCGTTTTATTTGTGTAGCGCATGTTTGGGAGAGCACAAGAACCACCCCATTTCCCTGAGCTCAGCCGAGCCCCGTGTTAGTAAGACAGAGAGTGCTCTCCGACACCCTCGTGTTCGTTACATAATAAATTACGCCCAACGTGGGGCACGAAAGATGCAAGGATTTTTTCCAATCAGCACCTACGTGTCCTCAACAACACTCATCGTTATTCCTCCCCCACCTACATGCAGACATACGGGTATTACATGCCACTTTGGAGAGGCCAGCACGTGAGTATCAGATCATAACTGGACCAAGTGACATGTAACACCTTAACATTGTTTTTTTTTTTTAATTTTAACTTAATCTTTGTAAATGAGTAGATCCGATAAAATATGAAACATTTTTAAGTTCGGAATAGGTGTCTGAATTAAGATCGGACATCTACCAAGTCATACTGTTTCATATTCCCAAATTGTTGTGGATAGGTGAACTAGAGAATTGTTCTTGCTGGAAATTGTCGGCAAGTTCCTCGGTGACTAAATCAAGCATTAAAAAAACGGTTGATATATATATTAAAGAAAATGCAGAGATTTGTGCGTAAAAAGGCTGTGGAATTCTTGTTGAAGGAGAAGTCCCAAAATGTAATAAAACTATTTGGATAATTAAAATAAGCTAAGAGTACGTTATAGTTCATGCTGACGAAATAGATTTATCGCTTTACCATTTAGTTACCACTTTTCATCAGTTATGGCCGTCAGGCGAAGCTTGGAAAACTTGGCAACGGCAATGCCCAGTGAAAATATTACTCTATGCTCCATCTGCAACCACTCGTGTCATTCAGACAGAAAGCATAGAGGATCTTTGCCGACACACGTTTCATTAACGTTGCCTTAACGGCTGGCTTGAAACTAATGAATCGTGCCCAATCTGTAGGCAACCTTGTTGGTAGCAACGATAGACCGGCAGCAAGTTTTCAATCCCCACAACGTCCATCAGAGAATACTACTACAGGTACTCTACCCAAAAGACCAAATACGAGATTACAAACTCGTACTCACCCCAGTCGTACTCACCCCAGTCAAAATCCCAAATCGGCAGGAGCATCTCGACGTAAACCACCACGTTATCTAATGCCGCCTCAGTCAAATAGAGTTTCGGAAGAACGTATACAGCAACTCATATCAAACTCATTAGAAACTTATCAACTTAATATGGCAACTGTTATTACAGAGCAAGTTCGAAGTGCCGTGGGAAATTTAAGTATTACTGAAGTCCAGGCGGAATCCAATGATAAACCCCAACTAGAGTGGGATTTCCGAGTACCCTCTGTTGCCGCGTAGAAGCCTCGATAATAGCGTTAGGGCTCGACCTTTTAAAATTCGGGTTAATCCCTCACCAAATAATCAGGGCAGCATACCCGAACGTGCAGATCGTGTCTCATGTATTGGATATTATCCAATTGGCACATACGTTTTACGGGATCCGCTAAGGATATAACTGTAGAGGATTTCATATATCGAGTATATTGTTTAATAGCTCAAAGTTTGAATGGAGACTTTAAACTTCTTTACAAATTCGCTAACCTTCTCTTCTCGGGCCCAGCCCTAACATTTTTTGTCGGTGCCATCGAACCTCAAATGAAATGAACTGGTTCGACCTATGTATTCGCTTAAGGGATATGTATAGAAATCAAAGGTCAGAAAGAGACATTATGGATGCCTTGCGCAGACGCAAGCAGTCTCCCAACGAAAATTTCGATGAATTCCCTGACTCTATGTTGGCTATTATGGATGCGTTGCGAGAATCTTTAAGCGATTTAGAATTAATAGCGGACCCGATTTATTTCATGAAATTTTACATGTAGAGAGCCCTAGCCGCGTTGCTTAGGGAATGTCATAAGCACGAAGAGTTTTTCCGCAGTCTTCGATCCAGGCAGCTAACGCGACAGACAGGACCTAGGTGATTTGTTAATACGCTATCAAGTAGTTCTGTGAGTAGAAAAAACATCGAAGTATGTGCGTTATGCGCACCCGACAAATTTTAAAGTTAGAATTGACTCAAAGTGAGACATAGACATAGACACAGACTTGCTTGCAACAACGCCGCATATTTCGCTATGGATGTGGTTTAATGCATTTATATAAACCTAACTGCCCGAAATATCCGCCGATTTGTGAACGGGGATGTCCGCCCGTAGTCTCGGATAAAACAGACCAGTTAATATTTAACCCAGACTTGACTTTCTTTGATAAACCTGACCGATCCCTCTATGCGTAGTTCAAGCCCTATCACGTACCCATGCAAGAGTACATCCAACGGAGAGCTGAATTATTTGTGGAAGGTGATTCTCGCTCGTGCACTTCATAGCAAATGCGCACATTTTGGAACGGTAGAAAAAACTAAAACAATATATTATTTCAGCCCTAATAAACTCAGACGACGACATTCGACCTTTTATTGAGTTAAAGATCTATGGGCAGAGTCCTGCTGCTCTTCTTGACAGCGGCGCTAAAAAAAGTGTGATGAGAGGAAATTTAGACAAAAGAATTTTGATAACCTAGCAACACTACAATACATCGCGCGGTAACGTCCGGGCAGCCGACGGCCAATCGCAACAGGTCAATTATGAGTAATCTCATCTATGTACAATTCGAAAAGCGCCGATTTACAATTTCTAATAGTACCAGCTGTCACCCAATTTGTTATTTATGGTATGGACTTCTGGAACAGGTTCGGCCTTTCGATTTCCTATTCCACAGTGGATCGGGAACCTTCCAGCTTGCATTTTGAAGACGACAAATTTCCACTAACCGATAGTCAAAATTCTCGTTCACAAACCGTAAAATAGGGTTTTCCAACTTTCGACAGAGGTGGCTTAGGTATGACGATTTTAGTAGAACATGTGATTGATACGGGAGACGCCAAGCCAATTAAACAAAAATTGTATCCCTTGTCGCGAGCTAAAGAGAGTTTGTTATGCGGAGAGCTGGACAAGATGTTAGAGTTAGGAGTTATAGAAGAAGCGCCCACTTCGGCTTCGTCTTCCCCGTGTGTCCTGTTAGTCAAACCCGGCAAAGTCCGATTTTGCCTTGATTCTCGTAAATTCAATCAGGTTACGGTAAAAGACGCATATCCCATTCCGAATTATGAAGGCTTAATAAGTCGATTTCCCCCGGTGCACTGTGTTTCCAACATTGATCTCAAAGATGTCTTGTGGAAAATTGGTTTAGAGGAAGGCTTCAAAGCTAAAACAGCTTTCACAGTTCTCAACAGGCCCCTGTACCAATTTAAGCGGGTGCCTTTCGGCCTGTGAAACGCTCCCCAAACGATGTGTCGCCTAATGGACCAAGGTATTCCATATCAGCTTAAAACGCAAGTGCTAGTATATCTAGATGACCTCTTAGTTTTATCTCAAGGAGGTATCCAACCTTTTGAGACAAGCAAGTCTCACTAACATCAAGAAGAGTCAATTTTGTGTACGAAAGGTAGACTATTTAGGGTACATTGTCGGAGAAGGCACGTTGCACTTCAAATCCGGACAAAGTTCGAGCAATATCCGATTTCCCTATCCCTAAACCCCAAAGACAGCTCAAACGCTTCCCATGAATGAATGGTTGGTACCAGCGGTTTATTTCTCAATACTCAACCATCACCTACGTTCTCATGGAAATACTGCTTGGCAAAACATTCACGTAGAATGAACAGGCGCAACATGCGTTTGAGAACCTCAAGTCAAAACTTTGCACTGCATCATTTTTAGCACACCCGGACTATAACAAACCATTCGTAGTGCAATGCGAGGCGTAGGTGCAGTGCTGGCTCAATGTGATGAGTTTGGATATGAACGACCCATCGCAAGCGCAACGCAACTATTCTGTTACGGAGCTCGAATGCCTCGCCGTGGCACTGGCCATCAAAAGATTTCGTATGTATATCGAAGGATATGAAGTTAAAGACCGATCACGCCAGTTGGCTTTGGTTAATGAACCAAAAAGAACTAAGCGGTCGTTTAGCTCGCTGGTCGATTAAAGTCCTGGGATTTAACTTCCAAATAGAGCACCGAAAAATCAGCGAAAATGTCGTAGCCGACACTTTATCGAAGTCATTTGAAAACGAGTTAGCGTCCCTAGAAGTTGAGAAACTTCCTGAAATCGATTTACCATCTCCAGACTTTAAATCCGAAGAATATAAAGCGCTGAAAGACAAATATTTCCAAGAAAATCTTCCGCGTGTTAAGGTCATTGATCAATATATATACCATCTTTACACTTGAAATCGCCTCTTCAGACGATCAGCCATGGAATCTGCTCGTGCCCGAACAGCTGCCTGTTAGCGTCATTAGGGCAGCTCACAACCCTCCAAATTTGTTCCATTGTGGCATAGCAAAATGTTAAGAGCGCATTTGTCGTAGATATTTTTGGCTACGAATGGTTGTGGAGTGGCACAAATCGTAGTCAATGATAATGGCACGCAGCTTAAAAGCCAGGACTTTGCCACCTTTTTGAGCCGTTGCGGAGTGCAGCATATGTTCACAGCTGCATATTCTCCTCAGGCCACTGTCGCCGAAGGTGTATATTGTTCGATTAATGCAGCATTACTTTCTTTACTCCGATCAGATCAGATCAACGTCAATGGAATAGTTTTCTCAGCAGCATAAACAGTGCCTTACGAAATCATATCCACCAGTCGATAGGTGTTTCACCATATGAGGCAGTGTTTGCTCAGAAAATGATAACGCATGGTGACGACAACAAAGTCCTTGCAAAATTGAATCTACTGAAAGAAGCAACTGTCCTGTTAAACAGGCTCGACGACTTCTCACGCATTCGTGCTGACATGCAAAAACTCCTGGATAAGGCATACAAAAACTCGGAAGCCATTTATATTCATTAGAAGACCCTTCTGGTATAGAACTAGGAACGTTTCATGCTAAAGATCTTTGGTAATGTGATTGGCACCTTTTGTTTTCCTTCAGCTTTGAGCCTCCATTAATGGGCCGTATCTTTCAAATCTGTGGTGTAAGGACGCCACTGAATTTTTCTCAAAAGCTGATAAGCTTAGCTCTTGACTTAAAACGGATAAGCTTAGGCCTCGACCCGAAAGCTGATAAGCTTAGCCCTTCCCCTCAAATTATCTTTTTGGTTTAGGGAGCTTTTATTAGAATTAGATGGAAAAAGCTCTCATACATAGAAAGCTCAAGATCATAGAGGGAGTTAGTGCATTGGTAGCTTAGCTTAAATTAGTTTAATCTGGTCTGAGCTCAAAAGCAGAAGTGCAAGAAAAGGAGAAAGGAGAGAACCCAACAACACGAAAACCACGTGTAATAGAACTCCTAAAACCACGTGGTGTTACATAATCACCCACGCCACTCCTTCCGTCCCCTCCCCCTTACAACTATTGGGATACCATCGGGACAAAAAATGCACAGCTAGCCGATATATTTTTTCTGGTGACGTCAGACGGTCAGATCGACTCCGTCAAAGGAATACCCACCCAATGGTCTAAGATCGGACAAAATGCTCCCGCACCCTTTCTTCCACGCTGAGGCCGAGTAAAAGACTCCTCTACTGGAAACTAAGGAACACGTTAAAAGGCCATAACATCTAGGTCCTTCAGAAAACGCACAGATCCTCTGCTAAAAATATCCTTCCTAGGTGTAGTCCTGGTTTAGAGGAAGGCTCTAAAGCTAAAACAGCTTTCACAGTTCTCAACAGGCCCCTGTACCAATTTAAGCGGGTGCCTTTCGGCCTGTGAAACGCTCCCCAAACGATGTGTCGCCTAATGGACCAAGGTATTCCATATCAGCTTAAAACGCAAGTGCTAGTATATCTAGATAACCTCTTAGTTTTATCTCAAGGAGGTATCCAACCTTTTGAGACAAGCAAGTCTCACTAACATCAAGAAGAGTCAATTTTGTGTACGAAAGGTAGACTATTTAGGGTACATTGTCGGAGAAGGCACGTTGCACTTCAAATCCGGACAAAGTTCGAGCAATATCCGATTTCCCTATCTCTAAACCCCAAAGACAGCTCAAACGCTTCCCATGAATGAATGGTTGGTACCAGCGGTTTATTTCTCAATACTCAACCATCACCTACGTTCTCATGGAAATACTGCTTGGCAAAACATTCACGTAGAATGAACAGGCACAACATGCGTTTGAGAACCTCAAGTCAAAACTTTGCACTGCATCATTTTTAGCACACCCGGACTATAACAAACCATTCGTAGTGCAATGCGAGGCGTAGGTGCAGTGCTGGCTCAATGTGATGAGTTTGGATATGAACGACCCATCGCAAGCGCAACGCAACTATTCTGTTACGGAGCTCGAATGCCTCGCCGTGGCACTGGCCATCAAAAGATTTCGTATGTATATCGAAGGATATGAAGTTAAAGACCGATCACGCCAGTTGGCTTTGGTTAATGAACCAAAAAGAACTAAGCGGTCGTTTAGCTCGCTGGTCGATTAAAGTCCTGGGATTTAACTTCCAAATAGAGCACCGAAAAATCAGCGAAAATGTCGTAGCCGACACTTTATCGAAGTCATTTGAAAACGAGTTAGCGTCCCTAGAAGTTGAGAAACTTCCTGAAATCGATTTACCATCTCCAGACTTTAAATCCGAAGAATATAAAGCGCTGAAAGACAAATATTTCCAAGAAAATCTTCCGCGTGTTAAGGTCATTGATCAATATATATACCATCTTTACACTTGAAATCGCCTCTTCAGACGATCAGCCATGGAATCTGCTCGTGCCCGAACAGCTGCCTGTTAGCGTCATTAGGGCAGCTCACAACCCTCCAAATTTGTTCCATTGTGGCATAGCAAAATGTTAAGAGCGCATTTGTCGTAGATATTTTTGGCTACGAATGGTTGTGGAGTGGCACAAATCGTAGTCAATGATAATGGCACGCAGCTTAAAAGCCAGGACTTTGCCACCTTTTTGAGCCGTTGCGGAGTGCAGCATATGTTCACAGCTGCATATTCTCCTCAGGCCACTGTCGCCGAAGGTGTATATTGTTCGATTAATGCAGCATTACTTTCTTTACTCCGATCAGATCAGATCAACGTCAATGGAATAGTTTTCTCAGCAGCATAAACAGTGCCTTACGAAATCATATCCACCAGTCGATAGGTGTTTCACCATATGAGGCAGTGTTTGCTCAGAAAATGATAACGCATGGTGACGACAACAAAGTCCTTGCAAAATTGAATCTACTGAAAGAAGCAACTGTCCTGTTAAACAGGCTCGACGACTTCTCACGCATTCGTGCTGACATGCAAAAACTCCTGGCATACAAAAACTCGGAAGCCATTTATATTCATTAGAAGACCCTTCTGGTATAGAACTAGGAACGTTTCATGCTAAAGATCTTTGGTAATGTGATTGGCACCTTTTGTTTTCCTTCAGCTTTGAGCCTCCATTAATGGGCCGTATCTTTCAAATCTGTGGTGTAAGGACGCCACTGAATTTTTCTCAAAAGCTGATAAGCTTAGCTCTTGACTTAAAACGGATAAGCTTAGGCCTCGACCCGAAAGCTGATAAGCTTAGCCCTTCCCCTCAAATTATCTTTTTGGTTTAGGGAGCTTTTATTAGAATTATATGGAAAAAGCTCTCATACATAGAAAGCTCAAGATCATAGAGGGAGTTAGTGCATTGGTAGCTTAGCTTAAATTAGTTTAATCTGGTCTGAGCTCAAAAGCAGAAGTGCAAGAAAAGGAGAAAGGAGAGAACCCAACAACACGAAAACCACGTGTAATAGAACTCCTAAAACCACGTGGTGTTACATAATTACCCACGCCACTCCTTCCGTCCCCTCCCCCTTACAACTATTGGGATACCATCGGGACAAAAAATGCACAGCTAGCCGATATATTTTTTCTGGTGACGTCAGACGGTCAGATCGACTCCGTCAAAGGAATACCCACCCAATGGTCTAAGATCGGACAAAATGCTCCCGCACCCTTTCTTCCACGCTGAGGCCGAGTAAAAGACTCCTCTACTGGAAACTAAGGAACACGTTAAAAGGCCATAACATCTAGGTCCTTCAGAAAACGCACAGATCCTCTGCTAAAAATATCCTTCCTAGGTGTAGTCCTATATTCCCGAACTTTGTTTTCGTTTTATTTGTGTAGCGCATGTTTGGGGGAGCATAAGAACCACCCCATTTTCCGTGAGCTCAGCCGAGCCCCGTTTTAGCAAGACAGAGAGTGCTCTCCGATACTCTTGAGTTTGCAAATCAGCACCTACGTGTTCTCAACACCCCTCCTCGTTATTCCTCCCTCTACATGCAGCATACTGGTGTTGTATGACACTTTATAGAGGCCAGCTGTTGAGTATCAGATCATAACTGGACCAAGTGACATGTAACACCTTAACATTTCTCTTTTTTGAATTTTAACTAAATCTTTGTGAATAAGTAGAAACGATAAATTATGAAACACATTTCGCTGTCCCAAAATTTAATGAAATTATTTGGACTATTAGAATAAGCTAAGAGTACGTTATAGTTCATGCTGACGAAATAGATTCATCGCTTTACCATTTAGTTAGCACTTTTCATACAATCATGGCCGTCAGGTGAAGCTTGAAAAGCTTGGCAAAAATATTATTTTATGCTCCATCTGCAAGTGCACTAGTGGTCATACAGAAAGCATAGAGACTCTTTGACGACACACTTTTCATAAGCATTGCCCTAACGTCTGGCTTGAAACTACTGAATCGTGCCCAATCTGTAGACAACCTTGTTCGCGAGGCCAATTAGGCAGCAACGATAGAACGAAGGCAAGTTCTCAACCCCCCCGAACGTCCATTGGATCAGAGAATACTACTACTACAGGCACTCTAGAAACTCTTAGAAACTTATCGAATTAATATGACAACTGCTATTACAGAGGCAATTCGAAGTGACATGAGAAACTTAAGTATAAGTGGTGTCCAGGCGGAATCCAATGATGAATCCCAACTAGAGTGGGACTTTCCAATACCCTCTGTTCCTCCGCGTAGAAGCCTCGATAACAGCATTAGGACTCGAACATTTAACATTCGGGCTTATTCTTCACCAAATGATCAGGGCAGCAATTGGCGCTTAGTTTTTACGTGATCCGCTGAAGAATATAACTGTAGAGGTTTTCATATATCGAGTAAATTGTTTAATAGCTCAAAGTTTGAATGGAGACTTGAACTTTCTTTATAAATTCGCTAACCTCCTCTTCTCGGGCTCAGCCCTAACATTTTTTGTCGGTGCCATCGAACCTCAAATGAAATGAACTGGTTCGACCTATGTATTCGCTTAAGAGATTGGTATAGAGATCAAAGGTCAGAAAGAGACATTATGGATGCCTTGCGCAGACGCAAGCAGTTCCCCAACGAAAATTTCGATAAATTCCTCAACTCTATGTTGGCTATTACGGATGCGTTGCGAGAACCTTTAAGCTATTCAGCATTTATAGCGAAAGTACGAAACAATTTAGGACACGATTTGTTTCATGAAACCTAGCCGCGTTGCGTAGGGAATGTCATAAACACGAAGATTTTTTTGCGGTGCAGGCAGCTAACGCGACAGACAGGACCTAGGCGATTTGTTAATACGCTATTGCATGAAGACGAAATAGCTGGTCAAGTAGATCTGGTAGAAGAAGAAAACATTGAAGCATGTGCGTTACGCGCACCCGACAAATTTTAAAGTTAGAATTGATTCAAAGTGAGACATAGACATAGACACAGACATGCTTGCAACAACGCCGCATATTTCGCTATGGATGTGGTTTAATGGATCTATATAAGCCTAACTGCTCGAAATATCCGCCGATTTGTGAACGGGGAGGTCCGCCCGTAGTCTCGGATAAAACAGACCAGTTAATATTTAACCATTTAATCCAGACTTGACCTTCCTTGATAAACCTGACAGATCCCTCTATGCGTAGTTCAAGCCCTATCATGTACCCATTCTCGCTCGCGAGCTTCATTGCAAATGCTCACATTTTGGAACGGTAGAAAAAAACTAAAACACTATATTATTTCAGCCCTAATAAACTCAGACGACGACATTCGACAGCGGCACTAAAAAAAGTGTGATGAGGGGAAATTTAGACAAAAGAATTATGACTACCCAGCAACACTGCAATAAAACGCGCGGTAACGTCCGAGCAGCCGACGGCTAATCGCAACAGGTCAATTATAAGTAATCTCACCTATGTACAATTCGAAAAGCGCCGATTTAGAATTTCTAATAGTACTATAGTAGCTGTCACCCAATTTGTTGTTTATGGTATGGACTTCTGGAACAGGTTCGGCCTTTCGATTTCCTATTCCACAGTGGATCCGGAACCTTCCAGCTTGCATTTTGAAGACGACAAACTTTCACTAACCGATAGTCAAAATTCACGTTCACAAATCGTAAAAAAGGGTTTTCCAACTTTCGAAAGTGATGGCTTAGTTGTGACGACTCTAGTAGAACCTGTGATTGATACGGGAGACGCCAAGCCAATTAAACAAAAATTGTTTCCCTTGTCGCGAGCTAAAGAGAGTTTGTTATGCGAAGAGCTGGTCAAAATGTTAGAGTTAGGAGTTATATAAGAAGCGCCCACTTCGGCTTGGTGTTCTTCGTGTGTCTTGTTAGTCAAACCCGTCAAATTCAGATTTTGCCTTGATTCCCGTAAGTTAAATCAGACGCATATCCCATTTCGAATTTAGAAGGCATATTAAGTAGACAACCCCCGGTGCACTGTATTTCCAGGATTGATCTTAAGGATGCCTTTTGGCAAATTGGTTTAAAGGAAGCCTCTAAAGTGAAAAAAGCCTTCACAGTTCCCAACAGGCCCCTGTTCCAATTTAAGCGGATACCGTTCGTTTTGCGCAATGCACCCCAAACGATGTGTCGCTTGATGGACCAAGTTATTCCATATCAGATTAAAACGCAAGTGCTAGTATATCTATATGATTTTTTAGTATAATCTAACCATTTCGAGGAACACCTCGCTCATCTCAAGGAGGTATCGAACCATTTGAGACAAACAGGCCTCACTATTAACATCAGGAAGAGTCAATTTTGTGTACGAAAGGTAGAGTATTTAGGGTACATTGTCGGAGAGGGCACGTTGCACTTCAAATCCGGACAAAGTTCGAGCAATTTCCGATTTCCCTATCCCTAAAACCCAAAGACAGCTCAAACGCTTCTTATGAATGACTGGTTGGTACCAGCGGTTCATTTCTGAATATTCAACCATCACCTACGTTCTCATGGAAATACTGCGTGGAAAAATAGCTGCAGGCAGCAGAACGAAAGAGCGTAGTATGTATGTATGTAAATGCATATGGCATATATATTTGAGGGATAAATCCCACGCTGGTGGTCAGCCCCGCATAAGTGGCCGAACGCATTACATATGTTTATCTTTTGCGCTCGCCTTGTTTATGCATAGCGACAAAGTGTCACTATGAGAACATGTAGTATACACTATCATGTGTTGAGCATATGACGCTTTAATATGTAGAAAACTCTACATTGCGTCGGGTATTATTATTTTATTACTGAACATACTACACAACAGTCCAGTTAAACAGGCTCGACATTCGTGTTGACATGCAAAAACACCTGGTTACCGCATACTGTACGAATCAACACGCCTATAACTTGTGCAGTAAAATATGCAACTTTGAAGTAGGGCAAACGATCATGAAAGAAAATTTCAAGCTTAGCAACCTCGCCAATAATTTTAATGCTAAATTAGCCCCGGTGGGAGTTAAAGTCAGGGTAAAACAAAAATTCGGAAAATATTTATATTTACTAGAGGACCCTTCGGGTAAAGAACTAGGGACTATTCATGCTAAAGAACTTTGGCAATGTGATTGGCACCCTTTGATTTTCTTCAGCTTTGAGCCTCCACTTATAGGCCGTGTCGTTCAAATCTGTGGTGTAAGGGCGCCAATGATCTTGTTTCAAAAGCTGATAAGCTTAGCCCTTTCCCTCAAATTATATTTTCGGCTTATGGAGCTTTTATTAGAAGTAGATCGAATAAGCTCTTATACAAAGAAAGCTCAAGATCGTTGTGGGAGTTGTGGGAGTGGGAGTGGTAGCTTAGCTGGATTAGTCTAATCTGGTCTGAGCTCAAAAGCAAAAGTGCGAAGAGGAGAAAGGAGGGAACCTGATAACGCGTGGTGTTACATAATCACCCACGCCACTCCTTTCGGCCCACCCACATAACATCTATTGGTATATCACCGGGGCGAAATCTGCCACTGCCAGCTATACAAACGTGCGAAAAATGCACAACTAGCTAACATATTTTTTGGAGGCACCGGACAGCCAGATCGACTCCGTCATAGGAATACCCGCCCAATGGTCTAAGATCGGATAAAAGTGAATTACGACATACGATTAGTCGGCCCCGTCCAAAAGACTTTCCAGTGCCAACAGGGAATTCCTACGCTGACGACGAGCGTAAATGCCCCCACACCCATTCTTCTGCGTTGAGGCCGATCGAAAGGCCAAGGCCGAGTCCGAGTACTGGAAACCGAGGGAGACGTTAGAAACAGGAAAGTAATGTTCAATTTCTAGGAGATTCACCCCAATGAGTTGGTCGACCCCAAGCACACTCCACGTCCTGGCGTGGGCCGATGTTTGGCGATGTCACCTTTAGTATCAAATAGCTATAGGTTAAAAATATATTAAGTAATCCATTTTTATAAGTACAGGTAGTCCAGGGTATTAGCAGTTTATTTGTCTGCCACCATTCCTCCTATTTTCAACACCCATCAACAGGCTTGAATACTATGAGAACTGTAAGTAAATAAAAGTGAGTGACTATAACCCTTTACCGTGACCAATGGCATAACGCCTTTACACATCAAGTTAGCGGTGCTGTTTGTTTTATGAATTATAGGCAGTAAATGAAGTTATTTAGGAATTCACTGCCTTAATGCCCAATTTAAACCCATGTAATAAATACTCTATCTTTGATTACTTATGTTTAAATTAACCTATATTCATATACTTATCGAGGCATCGACATACATTTAACTTTTAGTTGCATTATCTTTAGGATTTGAATTCCTGTCTTATCTCTTTCCGTTAATGGCCTTGGCCAATATGAAGTTGAATTTTGAAATATATATACATACATAATTGTTGTAAAATATGAAATAATTAACTACATAGTTTATTTGGGCACCTGATATAAGAGTTCAGCAGCCTTAGAATGGGTAAAACCTATGTTTCCCGGTTTTACACGGCGGGTAAGGAGAAGGCCATAACACATGGGTCCTTCAGAAAATGCACAGATCCTCTGCTAAAAATATCTTTCCTAGGTGTAGTCCTATATTCCCGAACTTTGTTTTCGTTTTATTTGTGTAGCGCATGCTTGGGAGAGCACAAGAACCACCCCATTTCCCTGAGCTCAGCCGAGCCCCGTGTTAGTAAGACAGAGAGTGCTCTCCGACACCCTCGTGTTCGTTACATAATAAATTGCGCTCATCGTTATTCCTCCCCCACCTACATGCAGACATACGGGTATTACATGCCACTTTGGAGAGGCCAGCACGTGAGTATCAGATCATAACTGGACCAAGTGACATGTAACACCTTAACATTGTTTTTTTTTTTTAATTTTAACTTAATCATTGTAAATGAGTAGATCCGATCAAATATGAAACACTTTTAACTTCGGAATAGGTGTCTGAATTAAGATCAGACATCTACCAAGTCATACTGTTTCATATTCCCAAATTGTTGTGGATAGGTGAACTAGAGAATTGTTCTTGCTGGAAATTGTCGGCAAGTTCCTCGGTGACTGAATCATGCATTAAAAAAACGGTTGATATATATATTAAAGAAAATGCAGAGATTTGTGCGTAAAAAGGCTGTGGAATTCTTGTTGAAGGAGAAGTCCCAAAATGTAATAAAACTATTTGGATAATTAAAATAAGCTAAGAGTACGTTATAGTTCATGCTGACGAAATAGATTTATCGCTTTACCATTTAGTTACCACTTTTCATCAGTTATGGCCGTCAGGCGAAGCTTGGAAAACTTGGCAACGGCAATGCCCAGTGAAAATATTACTTTAAGCTCCATCTGCAAGTACTCGTGTCGGTCAGACAGAAAGCATAGAGGATCTTTGCCGACACACGTTTCATTAACGTTGCCTTAATGGCTGGCTTGAAACTAATGAATCGTGCCCAATCTGTAGGCAACCTTGTTGGTAGTAACGATAGACCGGCAGCAAGTTTTCAATCCCCACGAACGTCCATTGGATCAGAGAATACTACTACAGGTACTCTACCCAAAAGACCAAATACGAGATTACAAACTTGTACTCTCCCCAGTCGTACTCACCCCAGTCAAAATCCCAAATCGGCAGGAGCATCTCGACCACCACGTTATCCAATGCCGCCTCAGTCAAATATAGTTTCAGAAGAACGTATACAGCAACTCATATCAAACTCATTAGAAACTTATCGAATTAATATGGTAACTGTTATTACAGAGCAAGTTCGAAGTGCCGTGGGAAATTTAAGTATTACTAAAATCCAGGCGGAATCCAATGATAAACCCCAACTAGAGTGGGATTTCCGAGTACCCTCTGTTGACGCGTAGAAGCCTCGATAATAGCGTTAGGACTCGACCCTTTAAAATTCGGGTTAATCCCTCACCAAATAATCAGGGCAGCATACCCGAACGTGCAGATCGTGTCTCATGTATTGGATATTATCCAATTGGCATATACGATTTACGGGATCCGCTAAGGATATAACTGTAGAGGATTTCATATATCGAGTATATTGTTTAATAGCTCAAAGTTTGAATGGAGACTTTAACCTTCTTTACAAATCCGCTAACCTTCTCTTCTCGGGCCCAGCCCTAACATTTTTCTGGCGATGCCATCGAACCTCAAATGATATGAACTGGTTCGAACTATGTATTCGCTTAAGAGATATGTATAGAGATCAAAGGTCAGAAAGAGACATTATGGATGCCAGGCGCAGAGGCAAGCAGTTCCACAACGAAAATTTCAATAAATTCCTCAACTCTATGTTGGCTTTTACAGATGCGTTGCGAGAACCTTTAAGCTATTCAGCATTTATAGCGAAAGTACGAAACAATTTAGGACATGATTTGTTTCATGAAACCTAGCCGCGTTGCGTAGGGAATGTCATAAATACGAAGATTTTTTTGCGGTCCTGGCAGCTAACGCGACAGACAGGACCTAGGCGATTTGTTAATACGCTATTGCATGAAGACGAAATAGCTGGTCAAGTAGATCTGGTAGAAGAAGAAAACATTGAAGTATGTGCGTTACGCGCACCCGACAAATTTTAAAGTTAGAATTGATTCAAAGTGAGACATAGACATAGACACAGACATGCTTGCAACAACGCCGCATATTTCGCTATGGATGTGGTTTAATGGATCTATATAAGCCTAACTGCTCGAAATATCCGCCGATTTGTGAACGGGGAGGTCCGCCCGTAGTCTCGGATAAAACAGACCAGTTAATATTTAACCCAGACTTGACCTTCCTTGATAAACCTGACCGATCCCTCTATGCGTAGTTCAAGCCCTATCATTGAGCTTCATTGCAAATGCGCACATTTTGGAACGGTAAAAAAAAACTAAAACACTGTATTATTTCAGCCCTAATAAACTCAGACGACGACATTCGACCTTTTATTGAGTTAGAGATCTATGGGCAGAGTCATGCTGCTCTTCTAGACAGCGGCACTAAAAAAAGTGTGATGAGGGGAAATTTAGACAAAAGAATTATAACTACCCAGCAACACTGCAATAAAACGCGCGGTAACGTCCGAGCAGCCGATGGCTAATCCCAACAGGTCAATTATAAGTAATCTCACCTATGTACAATTCGATAAGCGCCTATTTAGAATTTCTAATAGTTCTATAGTAGCTGTCACCCAATTTGTTGTTTATGGTATGGACTTCTGGAACAGGTTCGTCCTTTCGATTTCCTATTCCACAGTGGATCCGGAACCTTCCAGCTTGCATTTTGAAGACGACAAATTTCCACTAACCGATAGTCAAAATTCTCGTTCACAAAGCGTAAAAAAGGGTTTTCCAACTTTCGAAAGAGATGGCTTAGTTGTGACGACTCTAGTAGAACATGTGATTGATACGGGAGACGCCAGCCAATTAAACAAAAATTGTTTCCCTTGTCGCAAGCTAAGGAGAGTTTGTTATGAGGGGAGTTGGGCAAAATGTTAGAGTTAGGAGTTATATAGGAAGCGCCCACTTCGGCTTGGTGTTCTTCGTGTGTCTTGTTAGTCAAACCCGTCAAATTCAGATTTTGCCTTGATTCCCGTAAGTTAAATCAGACGCATATCCCATTCCGAATTTAGAAGACTTATTAAGTAGACAACCCCCGGTGCACTGTATTTCCAAGATTGATCTTAAGGATGCCTTTTGGCAAATTGGTTTAAAGGAAGCCTCTAAAGTGAAAAAAGCCTTCACAGTTCCCAACAGGCCCCTGTTCGAATTTAAACGGATACCGTTCGGTCTGCGCAATGCACCCCAAACGATGTGTCGCTTGATGGACCAAGTTATTCCATATCAGATTAAAACGCAAGTGCTAGTATATCTATTTGATTTTTTAGTATAATCTAACCATTTCGAGGAACACCTCGCTCATCTCAAGGAGGTATCGAACCATTTGAGACAAATCCCAAATCGGCAGGAGCATCTCGACGTAAACCATCACGTTATCCAATGCCGCCTCAGTCAATTATAGTTTCAGAAAAACGTATACAGCAACTCATATCAAACTCATTAGAAACTTATCGAATTAATATGGTAACTGTTATTACAGAGGAAGTTCGAAGTGCCGTGGGAAATTTAAGTATTACTGAAGTCCAGGCGGAATCCAATGATAAACCTCAACTAGAGTGGGATTTCCGAGTACCCTCTATTGCCGCGAAGAAGCCTCGATAATAGCGTTAGGACTCGACCCTTTAAAATTCGGGTTAATCCTTCACCAAATAATCAGGGCAGCATACCTGAACGTGCAGATCGTGTCTCATGTATTGGATATTATCCAATTGGCACATTCGTTTTACGGGATCCGCTAAGGATATAACCTTAGAGGATTTCATATATCGAGTATATTGTTTAATAGCTCAAAGTTTGAATGGAGACTTTAAACTTCTTTACAAATCCGCTAACCTTCTCTTCTCGCGCCCAGCCCTAACATTTTTCTGGCGGTGCTATCGAACCTCAAATGATATGAACTGGTTCGAACTATGTATTCGCTTAAGAGATATGTATAGAGATCAAAGGTCAGAAAGAGACATTATGGATGCCTTGCGTAGACGCAAGCAGTCCCCCAACGAAAATTTCGATGAATTCCCTGACTCTATGTTGGCTATTATGGATGCGTTGCGAGAACCTTTAAGCGATTTAGAATTTATAGCGGACCCGATTTATTTCATGAAATTTTACATGTAGAGAGCCCTAGCCGCGTTGCTTAGGGAATGTCATAAGCACGAAAAGTTTTTTCGCAGTCTTCGATCCAGGCAGCTAACGCGACAGACAGGACCTAGGTGATTTGTTAATACGCTATTGCGTGAAGACGAAATAGCTGGTCAAGTAGATCTGGTAGAAGAAGAAAACATTGAAGTATGTGCGTTACGCGCACCCGACAAATTTTAAAGTTAGAATTGATTCAAAGTGAGACATAGACATAGACACAGACATGGTTGCAACAACTCCGCATTTTTCGCTATGGATGTGGTTTAATGGATCTATATAAGCCTAACTGCTCGAAATATCCGTCGTTTTGTGAACGGGGAGGTCCGCCCGTAGTCTCGGATAAAACAGACCAGTTAATATTTAACCCAGACTTGACCTTCCATGATAAACCTGACCGATCCCTCTATGCGTAGTTCAAGCCCTATCATGTACCTATTCTCGCTCGCGAGCTTCATTGCAAATGCTCACATTTTGGAACGGTAGAAAAAAACTAAAACACAATATTATTTCAGTCCTAATAAACTCAGACGACGACATTCGACAGCGGCACTAAAAAAAGTGTGATGCGGGGAAATTTAGACAACAGAATTATGACTACCCAGCAACACTGCAATAAAACGCGCAACAAGCGTTTGAGAACCTCAAGTCAAAAGTTTGTACTGCATCATTTTTAGCACACCCGGACTATAACAAACCATTCGTAGTGCAACGCGAGGCGTAGGTGCAGTGCTGGCTCAATGTGATGAGTTTGGATATGAACGACCCATCGCAAGCGCAACGCAACTATTTTGTTACGGAGCTCGAATGCCTCGCCGTGGCACTGGCCATCAAAAGATTTCGTATGTATATCGAAGGATATGAAGTTAAAGACCGATCACGCCAGTTTGCGTTGGTTAATGAACCAAAAAGAACTAAGCGGTCGTTTAGCTCGCTGGTCGATTAAAGTCCAGGGATTTAACTTCCAAATAGAGCACCAAAAAGTCAGCGAAAATGTCGTAGCCGATACGTTATCGAATTCATTTGAAAACGAGTTAGCGTCCCTAGAAGTTGAGAAACTTCTTGAAATCGATTTATCATCTCCAGTCTTTAAATCCGAAGAATATAAAGCGCTGAAAGACAAATATGTCCAAGAAAATCTTCCGCGTGTTAAGGTCATTGATCAATATAACAATATAACAATAAACAGCTGCCTGTTAGCGTCATTAGGGCAGCTCACAACCCTCCTAATTTCTCCCATTGTGGCATAGCAAAATGTTAAGAGCGCATTCGTCGTAGATTTATTTGGCCACGAATGGTTGTGGAGTGGCACAAATCGTAGTCAATGATAATGGCACGCAGTTTAAAAGCCAGGACTTTGCCACATTTTTGAGCCGTTGCGGAGTGTAGCATATGTTCACAGCTGCATATTCCCCTCAGGCCACTGTCGCCGAACGTGTATATCGTTCGATTAATGCAGCATTACTATCTTTACTCCGATCAGATCAGATCAAGGTCAATGGAATAGTTTTCTCAGCAGCATAAACAGTGCCTTACGAAATCATATCCACCAGTCGATAGGTGTTTCAACATATGTGGCAGTGTTTGCTCAGAAAATGATAACGCATGGTTATCATTGCAACAAAGTCCTTGCAAAATTGAATCTACTGAAAAAAGCAACTGTCCAGTTAAACAGGCTCGACGACTTCTCACGCATTCGTGCAAACGATCACTAAAAAAAATTTTAAGCTTAGAAACCTCGCCAATAAGTTTAATTCTAAATTAGCCCCGGTAGTAGTTAAAGTCAAGGTAAAACAAAAACTCGGAAGCCATTTATATTCACTAGAAGACCCTTCGGGTATAGAACTAGGAACGTTTCATGCTAAAGATCTTTGGTAATGTGATTGGCACCTTTTGTTTTCCTTCAGCTTTGAGCCTCCATTAATGGGCCGTATCTTTCAAATCTGTGGTGTAAGGACGCCACTGCATTTTTCTCAAAAGCTGATAAGCTTAGCCCTTGACTTAAAAACGGATAAGCTTAGGTCTTGACCCGAAAGCTGATAAGCTCAGCCCTTCCCCTCAAATTATCTTTTTGGTTTAGGAAGCTTTTATTAGAATTAGATGGAAAAAGCTCTTATACATAGAAAGCTCAAGATCATAGAGGGAGTTAGTACATTGGTAGCTTAGCTTAAATTAGTTTAATCTGGTCTGAGCTCAAAAGCATAAGTGCAAGAAAAGGAGAAAGGAGAGAACCCAACAACACGAAAACCACGTGTAATGGAACTCCTAAAACCACGTGGTGTTACATAATCACCCACGCCACTCCTTCCGTCCCCTCCCCCTTACAACTATTGGGATACCATCGGGACAAAATCTGCGACTGCCGGCTATACAAGCATGCAAAAATGCACAGCTAGCCGATATATTTTTTCTGGAGACATCAGACGGTCAGATCGACTCCGTCAAAGGAATACCCACCCAATGGTCTAAGATCGGACAAAATTGAATTACGACATACGATTAGTCGGCCCAGTCCAAAAGACTTTCCAGTGCCAAAAAGGAATTCCCACGCTGACTACGAGCGTAAATGCCCCCACACCCTTTCTTCCACGCTGAGGCCGAGTAAAAGACTCCTCTACTGGAAACTAAGGAACACGTTAGAAGGCCATAACATCTAGGTCCTTTAGAAAACGCACAGATCCTCTGCTAAAAATATCCTTCCTAGGTGTAGTCCTATATTCCCGAACTTTGTTTTCGTTTTATTTGTGTAGCGCATGTTTGGGGGAGCATAAGAACCACCCCATTTTCCGTGAGTTCAGCCGAGCCCCGTTTTAGCAAGACAGAGAGTGCTCTCCGATACTCTTGAGTTTGCAAATCAGCACCTACGTGTCCTCAACACCCCTCCTCGTTATTCCTCCCCCATCTACGTGCAGCATACTGGTGTTGTATGACACTTTATAGAGGCCAGCTGTTGAGTATCAGATCATAACTGGACCAAGTGACATGTAACACCTTAACATTTCTCTTTTTTGAATTTTAACTAAATCTTTGTGAATAAGTAGAAACGATAAATTATGAAACACATTTCGCTTCGGAATAGGTGTCTGCTTAAGGATCGGAGATCTACCAAGTCATACTGTTTAAAAAATTGTTCTTGCTGGAAATTGCAAGTTTCTCGCTGACTCAACCATGCTTTAAAAAACAGTTGATATATAAAAAGAAAATGCAGAGATGTGTGTAAAAATGCTGTGGAATTCTTGTTGAAGGAGAAGTCCCAAAATTTAATGAAATTATTTGGACTATTACAATTAGCTAAGAGTACGATATAGTTCATGCTGACGAAATAGATTCATCGCTTTACCATTTAGTTACCACTTTTCATACCATCATGGCAGTCAGGTGAAGCTTGAAAAGCCTGGCAAAAATATTATTTTATGCTCCATCTGCAAGTGCACTAGTGGTCATACAGAAAGTATAGAGACTCTTTGACGACACACTTTTCATAAGCATTGCCCTAACGTCTGGCTTGAAACTACTGAATCGTGCCCAATCTGTAGACAACCTTGTTCGCGAGGCCAATTAGGCAGCAACGATAGAACGAAGGCAAGTTCTCAACCCCCCGAACGTCCATTGGATCAGAGAATACTACTACTACAGGCACTCTAGAAACTCTTAGAAAATTATCGAATTAATATGACAACTGCTATTACAGAGGCAATTTGAAGTGACATGAGAAACTTAAGTATAAGTGGTGTCCAGGCGGAATCCAATGATGAATCCCAACTAGAGTGGGACTTTCCAATACCCTCTGTTCCTCCGCGTAGAAGCCTCGAACAGCATTAGGACTCGAACATTTAACATTCGGGTTTATCCCACACCAAATGATCAGGGCAGCAATTGGCGCCTACGTTTTACGTGATCCGGTGAAGAATATAACTGTAGAGGATTTCATATATCGAATAAATTGTTTAATAGCTCAAAGTTTGAATGGAGACTTGAACATTCTTTATAAATTCGCTAACCTCCTCTTCTCGGGCTCAGCCCTAAAATTTTTTGTCGGTGCAATCGAACCTCAAAAGAAATGAACTGGTTCGACCTATGTATTCGCTTAAGAGATTGGTATAGAGATCAAAGGTCAGAAAGACACATTATGGATGCCAGGCGCAGACGCAAGCAGTTCCCCAACGAAAATTTCGATAAATTCCTCAACTCTATGTTGGCTATTACGGATGCGTTGCGAGAACCTTTAAGCTATTCAGCATTTATAGCGAAAGTACAAAACAATTTAGGACACGATTTGTTTCATGAAACCTAGCCGCGTTGCGTAGGGAATGTCATAAACACGAAGATTTGTTTGCGGTCCAGGCAGCTAACGCGACAGACAGGACCTAGGCGATTTGTTAATACGCTATTGCATGAAGACGAAATAGCTGGTCAAGTAGATCTGGTAGAAGAAGAAAACATTGAAGTATGTGCGTTACGCGCACCCGACAAATTTTAAAGTTAGAATTGATTCAAAGTGAGACATAGACATAGACACAGACATGCTTGCAACAACGCCGCATATTTCGCTATGGATGTGGTTTAATGGATCTATATAAGCCTAACTGCTCGAAATATCCGCCGATTTGTGAACGGGGAGGTCCGCCCGTAGTCTCGGATAAAACAGACCAGTTAATATTTAACCATTTAACCCAGACTTGACCTTCCTTGATAAACCTGACAGATCCCTCTATGCGTAGTTCAAGCCCTATCACGTACCCATGCAAGAGTACATCCAACGGAGAGCTGAATTATTTGTGGAAGGTGATTCTCGCTCGTGCACTTCATAGCAAATGCGCACATTTTGGAACGGTAGAAAAAAACTAAAACACTATATTATTTCAGCCCTAATAAACTCAGACGACGACATTCGACAGCAAAAAAACAGACAGACAAAAAAAGTGTGATGAGGGGAAATTTAGACAAAAGAATTATGACTACCCAGCAACACTGCAATAAAACGCGCGGTAACGTCCGAGCAGCCGACGGCTAATCGCAACAGGTCAATTATAAGTAATCTCACCTATGTACAATTCGAAAAGCGCCGATTTACAATTTCTAATAGTACTATAGTAGCTGTCACCCAATTTGTTGTTTATGGTATGGACTTCTGGAACAGGTTCGGCCTTTCGATTTCCTATTCCACAGTGGATCCGGAACCTTCCAGCTTGCATTTTGAAGACGACAAACTTTCACTAACCGATAGTCAAAATTCTCGTTCACAAATCGTAAAAAAGGGTTTTCCAACTTTCGAAAGTGATGGCTTAGTTGTGACGACTCTAGTAGAACATGTGATTGATACGGGAGACGCCAAGCCAATTAAACAAAAATTGTTTCCCTTGTCGCGAGCTAAAGAGAGTTTGTTATGCGAAGAGCTGGTCAAAATGTTAGAGTTAGGAGTTATATAAGAAGCGCCCACTTCGGCTTGGTGTTCTTCGTGTGTCTTGTTAGTCAAACCCGTCAAATTCAGATTTTGCCTTGATTCCCGTAAGTTAAATCAGACGCATATCCCATTTCGAATTTAGAAGGCATATTAAGTAGACAACCCCCGGTGCACTGTATTTCCAAGATTGATCTTAAGGATGCCTTTTGGCAAATTGGTTTAAAGGAAGCCTCTAAAGGGAAAAAAGCCTTCACAGTTCCCAACAGGCCCCTGTTCCAATTTAAGCGGATACCGTTCGTTCTGCGCAATGCACCCCAAACGATGTGTCGCTTGATGGACCAAGTTATTCCATATCAGATTAAAACGCAAGTGCTAGTATATCTATATGATTTTTTAGTATAATCTAACCATTTCGAGGAACACCTCGCTCATCTCAAGGAGGTATCGAACCATTTGAGACAAACAGGCCTCACTATTAACATCAGGAAGAGTCAATTTTGTGTACGAAAAGTAGAGTATTTAGGGTACATTGTCGGAGAAGGCACGTTGCACTTCAAATCCGGACAAAGTTCGAGCAATTTCCGATTTCCCTATCCCAAAAACCCAAAGACAGCTCAAACGCTTCTTATGAATGACTGGTTGGTACCAGCGGTTCATTTCTGAATACTCAAAAATAATAGCTGCAGGCAGCAGAACGAAAGAGCGTAGTATGTATGTATGTAAATGCATATGGCATATATATTTGAGGGATAAATCCCACGCTGGTGGTCAGCCCCGCATAAGTGGCCGAACGCATTACATATGTTTATCTTTTGCGCTCGCCTTGTTTATGCATAGCGACAAAGTGTCACTATGAGAACATGTAGTATACACTATCATGTGTTGAGCATATGACGCTTTAATATGTAGAATACTCTACATTGCGTCGGGTATTATTATTTTATTACTGAACATACTACACAACAGTCCAGTTAAACAGGCTTGACGACTTCACACGCATTCGTGTTGACATGCAAAAACACTTGGTTACCGCATACTGTACGAATCAACATGCCTATAACTTGTGCAGTAAAATATGCAACTTTGAAGTAGGGCAAACGATCATGAAAGGAAATTTCAAGCTTAGCAACCTCGCCAATAATTTTAATGCTAAATTAGCCCCGGTGGGAGTTAAAGTCAAGGTAAAACAAAAATTCGGAAAACATTTATATTTACTAGAGGACCCTTCGGGTAAAGAACTAGGGACTATTCATGCTAAAGATCTTTGGCAATGTGATTGGCACCCTTTGATTTTCTTCAGCTTTGAGCCTCCACTTATAGGCCGTGTCGTTCAAATCTGTGGTGTAAGGGCGCCAATGATCTTGTTTCAAAAGCTGATAAGCTTAGCCCTTTCCCTCAAATTATATTTTCGGCTTATGGAGCTTTTATTAGAAGTAGATCGAATAAGCTCTTATACAAAGAAAGCTCAAGATCGTTGTGGGAGTGGGAGTGGTAGCTTAGCTGGATTAGTCTAATCTGGTCTGAGCTCAAAAGCGAAAGTGCGAAGAGGAGAAAGGAGGGAACCTGATAACGCGTGGTGTTACATAATCACCCACGCCACTCCTTTCGGCCCACCCACATAACATCTATTGGTATATCACCGGGGCGAAATCTGCCACTGCCAGCTATACAAACGTGCGAAAAATGCACAACTAGCTAACATATTTTTTGGAGCCACCGGACGGCCAGTATCGACTCGGTCATAGGAATACCCGCCCAATGGTCAAAGGTCGGACAAAAGGGAGTTACGACATACAACTAGTCGACCCAGTCCAAAAGACTTTCCAGTGCCAACAGGGAATTCCTACGCTGACGACGAGCGCAAATGCCCCCACACCCATTCTTCTGCGTTGAGGCCGATCGAAAGGCCAAGGACGAGTCAAAGGACAAAAAGCTATAGGTTAAAAATATATTAAGTAATCCATTTTTATAAGTACAGGTAGTCCAGGGTATTAGCAGTTGATCACGAGGATGAGTTTTATTTGTCTGCCACCATTCCTCCTATTTTCAACACCCATCAACAGGCTTGAATACTATGAGAACTGTAAGTAAATAAAAGTGAGTGACTATAACCCTTTACCGTGACCAATGGCATAACGCCTCTACACATCAAGTTAGCGGTGCTGTTTGTTTTATGAATTATAGACAGTAAATGAAGTTATTTAGGAATTCAGCGCCTTAATGCCCAATTTAAATCCATGTAATAAATACTCTATCTTTGATTACTTATGTTTAAATTAACCTATATTCATATACTTATCGAGGCATCGACATACATTTAACTTTTAGTTGCATTATCTTTAGGATTCGAATTCCTGTCTTATCTCTTTCCGTTAATGGCCTTGGCCAATATGAAGTTGAATTTTGAAATATATATGCATACATAATTGTAGTAAAATATGAAATAATTAACTACATAATATATTTGGGCACCTGATATAAGAGTTCAGCAGCCTTAGAATGGGTAAAACCTATGTTTTCCGGTTTTACATGGTAGGGCGGGTAAAGAGAAGGCCATAACACGTGGGTCCTTCAGAAAATGCACAGATCCTCTGCTAAAAATATCTTTCCTAGGTGTAGTCCTATATTCCCGAACTTTGTTTTCGTTTTATTTGTGCAGCGCATGTTTGGGAGAGCACAAGAACCACCCCATTTCCCTGAGCTCAGCCGAGCCCCATGTTAGTAAGACAGAGAGTGCTCTCCGACATCCTCGTGTTCGTTACATAATAAATTGCGCCCAACGTGGGGCACGAAGGATGCAAGGATTTTTTCCAATCAGCACCTACGTGTCCTCAACAACACTCATCGTTATTCCTCCCCCACCTACATGCAGACATACGGGTATTACATGCCACTTTGGAGAGGCCAGCACGTGAGTATCAGATCATAACTGGACCAAGTAACATGTAACACCTTAACATTGTTTTTTTTTTTTTAATTTTAACTTAATCTTTGTAAATGAGTAAATCCGATAAAATATGAAACACTTTTAAGTTCGGAATAGGTGTCTGAATTAAGATCAGACATCTACCAAGTCATACTGTTTCATATTCCCAAATTGTTGTGGATAGGTGAACTAGAGAATTGTTCTTGCTGGAAATTGTCGGCAAGTTCCTCGGTGACTGAATCAAGCATTAAAAAAACGGTTGATATATATATTAAAGAAAATGCAGAGATTTGTGCGTAAAAAGGCTGTGGAATTCTTGTTAAAGGAGAAGTCCCAAAATGTAATAAAACTATTTGGATAATTAAAATAACCTAAGAGTACGTTATAGTTCATGCTGACGAAATAGATTTATCGCTTTACCATTTAGTTACCACTTTTCATCAGTTATGGCCGTCAGGCGAAGCTTGGAAAACTTGGCAACGGCAATGCCCAGTGAAAATATTACTTTATGCTCCATCTGCAACCACTCGTGTCGGTCAGACAGAAAGCATAGAGGATCTTTGCCGACACACGTTTCATTAACGTTGCCTTAACGGCTGGCTGGAAACTAATGAATCGTGCCCAAACTGTAGGCAACCTTGTTGGCGAAGCCAATTTGGTACCAACGATAGAACGGCAGCAAGTTTTCAACCCCCACGAACGTCCATTGGATCAGAGAATACTACTACAGGTACTCTACCCAAAAGACCAAATACGAGATTACAAACTCGTACTCACCCCAGTCGTACTCACCCCAGTCGTACTCACCCCAGTCGTACTCACCCCAGTCAAAATCCCAAATGGGCAGGAGCATCTCGGCGTAAACCACCACGTTATCCAATGCCGCCTCAGTCAAATATAGTTTCGGAAGAACGTATACAGCAACTCATATCAAACTCATTAGAAACTTATCGAATTAATATGGTAACTGTTATTACAGAGCAAGTTCGAAGTGCCGTGGGAAATTTAAGTATTACTGAAGTCCAGGCGGAATCCAATGATAAACCTCAACTAGAGTGGGATTTCCGAGTACCCTCTATTGCCGCGAAGAAGCCTCGATAATAGCGTTAGGACTCGACCCTTTAAAATTCGGGTTAATCCTTCACCAAATAATCAGGGCAGCATACCTGAACGTGCAGATCGTGTCTCATGTATTGGATATTATCCAATTGGCACATTCGTTTTACGGGATCCGCTAAGGATATAACCTTAGAGGATTTCATATATCGAGTATATTGTTTAATAGCTCAAAGTTTGAATGGAGACTTTAAACTTCTTTACAAATCCGCTAACCTTCTCTTCTCGCGCCCAGCCCTAACATTTTTCTGGCGATGCTATCGAACCTCAAATGATATGAACTGGTTCGAACTATGTATTCGCTTAAGAGATATGTATAGAGATCAAAGGTCAGAAAGAGACATTATGGATGCCTTCCGTAGACGCAAGCAGTCCCCCAACGAAAATTTCGATGAATTCCCTGACTCTATGTTGGCTATTATGGATGCGTTGCGAGAACCTTTAAGCGATTTAGAATTTATAGCGGACCCGATTTATTTCATGAAATTTTACATGTAGAGAGCCCTAGCCGCGTTGCTTAGGGAATGTCATAAGCACGAAAAGTTTTTTCGCAGTCTTCGATCCAGGCAGCTAACGCGACAGACAGGACCTAGGTGATTTGTTAATACGCTATTGCGTGAAGACGAAATAGCTGGTCAAGTAGATCTGGTAGAAGAAGAAAACATTGAAGTATGTGCGTTACGCGCACCCGACAAATTTTAAAGTTAGAATTGATTCAAAGTGAGACATAGACATAGACACAGACATGGTTGCAACAACTCCGCATTTTTCGCTATGGATGTGGTTTAATGGATCTATATAAGCCTAACTGCTCGAAATATCCGTCGTTTTGTGAACGGGGAGGTCCGCCCGTAGTCTCGGATAAAACAGACCAGTTAATATTTAACCCAGACTTGACCTTCCATGATAAACCTGACCGATCCCTCTATGCGTAGTTCAAGCCCTATCATGTACCTATTCTCGCTCGCGAGCTTCATTGCAAATGCTCACATTTTGGAACGGTAGAAAAAAACTAAAACACAATATTATTTCAGTCCTAATAAACTCAGACGACGACATTCGACAGCGGCACTAAAAAAAGTGTGATGCGGGGAAATTTAGACAACAGAATTATGACTACCCAGCAACACTGCAATAAAACGCGCAACAAGCGTTTGAGAACCTCAAGTCAAAAGTTTGTACTGCATCATTTTTAGCACACCCGGAATATAACAAACCATTCGTAGTGCAACGCGAGGCGTAGGTGCAGTGCTGGCTCAATGTGATGAGTTTGGATATGAACGACCCATCGCAAGCGCAACGCAACTATTTTGTTACGGAGCTCGAATGCCTCGCCGTGGCACTGGCCATCAAAAGATTTCGTATGTATATCGAAGGACATGAAGTTAAAGACCGATCACGCCAGTTTGCGTTGGTTAATGAACCAAAAAGAACTAAGCGGTCGTTTAGCTCGCTGGTCGATTAAAGTCCAGGGATTTAACTTCCAAATAGAGCACCAAAAAGTCAGCGAAAATGTCGTAGCCGATACGTTATCGAATTCATTTGAAAACGAGTTAGCGTCCCTAGAAGTTGAGAAACTTCTTGAAATCGATTTATCATCTCCAGTCTTTAAATCCGAAGAATATAAAGCGCTGAAAGACAAATATGTCCAAGAAAATCTTCCGCGTGTTAAGGTCATTGATCAATATAACAATATAACAATAAACAGCTGCCTGTTAGCGTCATTAGGGCAGCTCACAACCCTCCTAATTTCTCCCATTGTAGCATAGCAAAATGTTAAGAGCGCATTCGTCGTAGATTTATTTGGCCACGAATGGTTGTGGAGTGGCACAAATCGTAGTCAATGATAATGGCACGCAGTTTAAAAGCCAGGACTTTGCCACATTTTTGAGCCGTTGCGGAGTGTAGCATATGTTCACAGCTGCATATTCCCCTCAGGCCACTGTCGCCGAACGTGTATATCGTTCGATTAATGCAGCATTACGATCTTTACTCCGATCAGATCAGATCAAGGTCAATGGAATAGTTTTCTCAGCAGCATAAACAGTGCCTTACGAAATCATATCCACCAGTCGATAGGTGTTTCACCATATGTGGCAGTGTTTGCTCAGAAAATGATAACGCATGGTTATCATTGCAACAAAGTCCTTGCAAAATTGAATCTACTGAAAAAAGCAACTGTCCAGTTAAACAGGCTCGACGACTTCTCACGCATTCGTGCAAACGATCACTAAAAAAAATTTTAAGCTTAGAAACCTCGCCAATAAGTTTAATTCTAAATTAGCCCCGGTAGTAGTTAAAGTCAAGGTAAAACAAAAACTCGGAAGCCATTTATATTCACTAGAAGACCCTTCGGGTATAGAACTAGGAACGTTTCATGCTAAAGATCTTTGGTAATGTGATTGGCACCTTTTGTTTTCCTTCAGCTTTGAGCCTCCATTAATGGGCCGTATCTTTCAAATCTGTGGTGTAAGGACGCCACTGCATTTTTCTCAAAAGCTGATAAGCTTAGCCCTTGACTTAAAAACGGATAAGCTTAGGTCTTGACCCGAAAGCTGATAAGCTCAGCCCTTCCCCTCAAATTATCTTTTTGGTTTAGGGAGCTTTTATTAGAATTAGATGGAAAAAGCTCTTATACATGGAAAGCTCAAGATCATAGAGGGAGTTAGTACATTGGTAGCTTAGCTTAAATTAGTTTAATCTGGTCTGAGCTTAAAAGCATAAGTGCAAGAAAAGGAGAAAGGAGAGAACCCAACAACACGAAAACCACGTGTAATGGAACTCCTAAAACCACGTGGTGTTACATAATCACCCACGCCACTCCTTCCGTCCCCTCCCCCTTACAACTATTGGGATACCATCGGGACAAAATCTGCGACTGCCGGCTATACAAGCATGCAAAAATGCACAGCTAGCCGATATATTTTTTCTAGAGACATCAGACGGTCAGATCGACTCCGTCAAAGGAATACCCACCCAATGGTCTAAGATCGGACAAAAATGAATTACGACATACGATTAATCGGCCCAGTCCAAAAGACTTTCCAGTGCCAAAAAGGAATTCCCACGCTGACTACGAGCGTAAATGCCCCCGCACCCTTTCTTCCACGCTGAGGCCGAGTAAAAGACTCCTCTACTGGAAACTAAGGAACACGTTAAAAGGCCATAACATCTAGGTCCTTCAGAAAACGCACAGATCCTCTGCTTAAAATATCCTTCCTAGGTGTAGTCCTATATTCCCGAACTTTGTTTTCGTTTTATTTGTGTAGCGCATGTTTGGGGGAGCATAAGAACCACCCCATTTTCCGTGAGCTCAGCCGAGCCCCGTTTTAGCAAGACAGAGAGTGCTCTCCGATACTCTTGAGTTTGCAAATCAGCACCTACGTGTCCTCAACACCCCTCCTCGTTATTCCTCCCCCATCTACATACAGTATACTGGTGTTGTATGACACTTTATAGAGGCCAGCTGTTGAGTATCAGATCATAACTGGACCAAGTGACATGTAACACCTTAACATTTCTCTTTTTTGAATTTTAACTAAATCTTTGTGAATAAGTAGAAACGATAAATTATGAAACACATTTCGCTTCGGAATAGGTGTCTGCTTAAGGATCGGAGATCTACCAAGTCATACTGTTTAAAAAATTGTTCTTGCTGAAAATTGTCGGCAAGTTTCTCGCTGACTCAACCATGCTTTAAAAAACAGTTGATATATAAAAAGAAAATGCAGAGGTGTGGGTAAAAATGCTGTGGAATTCTTGTTGAAGGAGAAGTCCCAAAATTTAATGAAATTATTTGGACTATAACAATTAGCTAAGAGTACGATATAGTTCATGCTGACGAAATAGATTCATCGCTTTACCATTTAGTTACCACTTTTCATCAGTTATGGCCGTCAGGTGAAGCTTGAAAAGCTTGGCAAAAATATTATTTTATGCTCCATCTGCAAGTGCACTAGTGGTCATACAGAAAGCATAGAGACTCTTTAACACACTTTTCATAAGCATTGCCCTAACGTCTGGCTTGAAACTACTGAATCGTGCCCAATCTGTAGACAACCTTGTTCGCGAGGCCAATTAGGCAGCAACAATAGAACGAAGGCAAGTTCTCAACCCCCCCGAACGTCCATTGAATCAGAGAATACTACTACTACAGGCACTCTAGAAACTCTTAGAAAATTATCGAATTAATATGACAACTGCTATTACAGAGGCAATTCGAAGTGACATGAGAAACTTAAGTATAAGTGGTGTCCAGGCGGAATCCAATGATGAATCCCAACTAGAGTGGGACTTTCCAATACCCTCTGTTCCTCCGCGTAGAAGCCTCGATAACAGCATTAGGACTCGAACATTTAACATTCGGGCTTATCCCTCACCAAATGATCAGGGCAGCAATTGGCGCCTACATTTTACGTGATCCGCTGAAGAATATAACTGTAGAGGATTTCATATATCGAGTAAATTGCTTAATAGCTCAAAGTTTGAATGGAGACTTGAACATTCTTTATAAATTCGCTAACCTCCTCTTCTCGGGCTCAGCCCTAACATTTTTTGTCGGTGCCATCGAACCTCAAATGAAATGAACTGGTTCGAACTATGTATTCGCTTAAGAGATTGGTATAGAGATCAAAGGTCAGAAAGACACATTATGGATGCCAGGCGCAGACGCAAGCAGTTCCACAACGAAAATTTCGATAAATTCCTCAACTCTATGTTGGCTATTACGGATGCGTTGCGAGAACCTTTAAGCTATTCAGCATTTATAGCGAAAGTACGAAACAATTTAGGACACGATTTGTTTCATGAAACCTAGCCGCGTTGCGTAGGGAATGTCATAAACACGAAGATTTTTTTGCGGTCCAGGCAGCTAACGCGACAGATAGGACATAGGCGATTTGTTAATACGCTATTGCATGAAGACGAAAAAGCTGGTCAAGTAGATCTGGTAGAAGAAGAAAACATTGAAGTATGTGCGTTACGCGCACCCGACAAATTTTAAAGTTAGAATTGATTCAAAGTGAGACATAGACATAGACACAGACATGCTTGCAACAACGCCGCATATTTCGCTATGGATGTGGTTTAATGGATCTATATAAGCCTAACTGCTCGAAATATCCGCCGATTTGTGAACGGGGAAGTCCGCCCGTAGTCTCGGATAAAACAGACCAGTTAATATTTAACCCAGACTTGACCTTCCTTGATAAACCTGACCGATCCCTCTATGCGTAGTTCAAGCCCTATCATTGAGCTTCATTGCAAATGCGCACATTTTGGAACGGTAAAAAAAAACTAAAACACTATATTATTTCAGCCCTAATAAACTCAGACGACGACATTCGACCTTTTATTGAGTTAGAGATCTATGGGCAGAGTCATGCTGCTCTTCTAGACAGCGGCACTAAAAAAAGTGTGATGAGGGGAAATTTAGACAAAAGAATTATGACTACCCAGCAACACTGCAATAAAACGCGCGGTAACGTCCGAGCAGCCGACGGCTAATCGCAACAGGCCAATTATAAGTAATCTCACCTATGTACAATTCGAAAAGCGCCGATTTACAATTTCTAATAGTACTATAGTAGCTGTCACCCAATTTGTTGTTTATGGTATGGACTTCTGAAACAGGTTCGGCCTTTCGGTTTCCTATTCCACAGTGGATCCGGAACCTTCCAGCTTGCATTTTGAAGACGATAAATTTTCACTAACCGATTGTCAAAATTCTCGTTCACAAACCGTAAAAAAGGGTTTTCCAACTTTCAACAGAGGTGGCTTAGGTATGACGATTTTAGTAGAACATGTGATTGTTACGGGAGACGCCAAGCCAATTAAACAAAAATTGTATCCCTTGTCGCGAGCTAAAGAGAGTTTGTTATGCGGAGAGCTGGACAAAATGTTAGAGTTAGGAGTTATATAAGAAGCGCCCACTTCGGCTTCGTCTTCCCCGTGTGTCCTGTTAGTCAAACCCGTCAAAGTCTGATTTTGCCTTGATTCTCGTAAATTCAATTAGGTTACGGTAAAAGACGCATTGGGATATGCGAATTATGAAGGCTTAATAAGTCGACTTCCCCCGGTGCACTGTATTTCCAACATTGATCTCAAAGATGCCTTGTGGAAAATTGGTTTAGAGGAAGGCTCTAAAGCTAAAACAGCTTTCACAGTTCTCAACAGGCCCCTGTACCAATTTACCAATTTACCAATAAACGCTCCCAAAACGATGTGTCGCCTAATGGACCAAGGTATTCCATATCAGCTTAAAACGCAAGTGCTAGTATATCTAGATGACCTCTTAGTTTTATCTCAAGGAGGTATCCAACCTTTTGAGACAAGCAAGTCTCACTAACATCAAGAAGAGTCAATTTTGTGTACGAAAGGTAGACTATTTAGGGTACATTGTCGGAGAAGGCACGTTGCACTTCAAATCCGGACAAAGTTCGAGCAATATCCGATTTCCCTATCCCTAAACCCCAAAGACAGCTCAAACGCTTCCCATGAATGAATGGTTGGTACCAGCGGTTCATTTCTCAATACTCAACCATCACCTACGTTCTCATGGAAATACTGCTTGGCAAAACATTCACGTAGAATGAACAGGCGCAACATGCGTTTGAGAACCTCAAGTCAAAACTTTGCACTGCATCATTTTTAGCACACCCGGACTATAACAAACCATTCGTAGTGCAATGCGAGGCGTAGGTGCAGTGCTGGCTCAATGTGATGAGTTTGGATATGAACGACCCATCGCAAGCGCAACGCAACTATTCTGTTACGGAGCTCGAATGCCTCGCCGTGGCACTGGCCATCAAAAGATTTCGTATGTATATCGAAGGATATGAAGTTAAAGACCGATCACGCCAGTTGGCTTTGGTTAATGAACCAAAAAGAACTAAGCGGTCGTTTAGCTCGCTGGTCGATTAAAGTCCAGGGACTTAACTTCCAAATAGAGCACCGAAAAATCAGCAAAAATGTCGTAGCCGACACTTTATCGAAGTCATTTGAAAACGAGTTAGCGTCCCTAGAAGTTGAGAAACTTCCTGAAATCGATTTATCATCTCCAGACTTTAAATCCGAAGAATATAAAGCGCTGAAAGACAAATATTTCCAAGAAAATCTTCCGCGTGTTAAGGTCATTGATCAATATATATACCATCTTTACACTTGAAATCGCCTCTTCAGACGATCAGCCATGGAATCTGCTCGTGCCCGAACAGCTGCCTGTTAGCGTCATTAGGGCAGCTCACAACCCTCCAAATTTGTTCCATTGTGGCATAGCAAAATGTTAAGAGCGCATTTGTCGTAGATATTTTTGGCTACGAATGGTTGTGGAGTGGCACAAATCGTAGTCAATGATAATGGCACGCAGCTTAAAAGCCAGGACTTTGCCACCTTTTTGAGCCGTTGCGGAGTGCAGCATATGTTCACAGCTGCATATTCCCCTCAGGCCACTGTCGCCGAACGTGTATATCGTTCGATTAATGCAGCATTACGATCTTTACTCCGATCAGATCAGATCAACGTCAATGGAATAGTTTTCTCAGCAGCATAAACAGTGCCTTACGAAATCATATCCACCAGTCGATAGGTGTTTCACCATATGAGGCAGTGTTTGCTCAGAAAATGATAACGCATGGTGACGACAACAAAGTCCTTGCAAAATTGAATCTACTGAAAGAAGCAACTGTCCCTTTAAACGTGCTGACATGCAAAAACTCCTGGATAAGGCATACTATACGTGCCTATAGCTTGCGCAGTAAAATACGCAACTTTGAAGTAGGGCAAACGATCACTAAAAAAAATTTTAAGCTTAGCAACCTCGCCAATAAGTTTTATGCAAAATTAACCCCGGTAGTAGTTAAAGTCAAGGTAAAACAAAAACTCGGAAGCCATTTATATTCACTAGAAGACCCTTCGGGTATAGAACTAGGAACGTTTCATGCTAAAGAGCTTTGGTAATGTGATTGGCACCTTTTGTTTTCCTTCAGCTTTGAGCCTCCATTAATGGGTCGTGTCTTTCAAATCTGTGGTGTAAGGACGCCACTGAATTTTTCTCAAAAAGCTGATAAGCTTAGCCCTTGACTTAAAACCGATAAGCTTAGGCCTTGACCCGAAAGCTGATAAGCTTAGCCCTTCCCCTCAAATTATCTTTTTGGTTTAGGGAGCTTTTATTAGAATTAGATGGAAAAAGCTCTTATACATGGAAAGCTCAAGATCATAGAGGGAGTTAGTACATTGGTAGCTTAGCTTAAATTAGTTTAATCTGGTCTGAGCTTAAAAGCATAAGTGCAAGAAAAGGAGAAAGGAGAGAACCCAACAACACGAAAACCACGTGTAATGGAACTCCTAAAACCACGTGGTGTTACATAATCACCCACGCCACTCCTTCCGTCCCCTCCCCCTTACAACTATTGGGATACCATCGGGACAAAATCTGCGACTGCCGGCTATACAAGCATGCAAAAATGCACAGCTAGCCGATATATTTTTTCTAGAGACATCAGACGGTCAGATCGACTCCGTCAAAGGAATACCCACCCAATGGTCTAAGATCGGACAAAAATGAATTACGACATACGATTAATCGGCCCAGTCCAAAAGACTTTCCAGTGCCAAAAAGGAATTCCCACGCTGACTACGAGCGTAAATGCCCCCGCACCCTTTCTTCCACGCTGAGGCCGAGTAAAAGACTCCTCTACTGGAAACTAAGGAACACGTTAAAAGGCCATAACATCTAGGTCCTTCAGAAAACGCACAGATCCTCTGCTTAAAATATCCTTCCTAGGTGTAGTCCTATATTCCCGAACTTTGTTTTCGTTTTATTTGTGTAGCGCATGTTTGGGGGAGCATAAGAACCACCCCATTTTCCGTGAGCTCAGCCGAGCCCCGTTTTAGCAAGACAGAGAGTGCTCTCCGATACTCTTGAGTTTGCAAATCAGCACCTACGTGTCCTCAACACCCCTCCTCGTTATTCCTCCCCCATCTACATACAGTATACTGGTGTTGTATGACACTTTATAGAGGCCAGCTGTTGAGTATCAGATCATAACTGGACCAAGTGACATGTAACACCTTAACATTTCTCTTTTTTGAATTTTAACTAAATCTTTGTGAATAAGTAGAAACGATAAATTATGAAACACATTTCGCTTCGGAATAGGTGTCTGCTTAAGGATCGGAGATCTACCAAGTCATACTGTTTAAAAAATTGTTCTTGCTGAAAATTGTCGGCAAGTTTCTCGCTGACTCAACCATGCTTTAAAAAACAGTTGATATATAAAAAGAAAATGCAGAGGTGTGGGTAAAAATGCTGTGGAATTCTTGTTGAAGGAGAAGTCCCAAAATTTAATGAAATTATTTGGACTATAACAATTAGCTAAGAGTACGATATAGTTCATGCTGACGAAATAGATTCATCGCTTTACCATTTAGTTACCACTTTTCATCAGTTATGGCCGTCAGGTGAAGCTTGAAAAGCTTGGCAAAAATATTATTTTATGCTCCATCTGCAAGTGCACTAGTGGTCATACAGAAAGCATAGAGACTCTTTAACACACTTTTCATAAGCATTGCCCTAACGTCTGGCTTGAAACTACTGAATCGTGCCCAATCTGTAGACAACCTTGTTCGCGAGGCCAATTAGGCAGCAACAATAGAACGAAGGCAAGTTCTCAACCCCCCCGAACGTCCATTGAATCAGAGAATACTACTACTACAGGCACTCTAGAAACTCTTAGAAAATTATCGAATTAATATGACAACTGCTATTACAGAGGCAATTCGAAGTGACATGAGAAACTTAAGTATAAGTGGTGTCCAGGCGGAATCCAATGATGAATCCCAACTAGAGTGGGACTTTCCAATACCCTCTGTTCCTCCGCGTAGAAGCCTCGATAACAGCATTAGGACTCGAACATTTAACATTCGGGCTTATCCCTCACCAAATGATCAGGGCAGCAATTGGCGCCTACATTTTACGTGATCCGCTGAAGAATATAACTGTAGAGGATTTCATATATCGAGTAAATTGCTTAATAGCTCAAAGTTTGAATGGAGACTTGAACATTCTTTATAAATTCGCTAACCTCCTCTTCTCGGGCTCAGCCCTAACATTTTTTGTCGGTGCCATCGAACCTCAAATGAAATGAACTGGTTCGAACTATGTATTCGCTTAAGAGATTGGTATAGAGATCAAAGGTCAGAAAGACACATTATGGATGCCAGGCGCAGACGCAAGCAGTTCCACAACGAAAATTTCGATAAATTCCTCAACTCTATGTTGGCTATTACGGATGCGTTGCGAGAACCTTTAAGCTATTCAGCATTTATAGCGAAAGTACGAAACAATTTAGGACACGATTTGTTTCATGAAACCTAGCCGCGTTGCGTAGGGAATGTCATAAACACGAAGATTTTTTTGCGGTCCAGGCAGCTAACGCGACAGATAGGACATAGGCGATTTGTTAATACGCTATTGCATGAAGACGAAAAAGCTGGTCAAGTAGATCTGGTAGAAGAAGAAAACATTGAAGTATGTGCGTTACGCGCACCCGACAAATTTTAAAGTTAGAATTGATTCAAAGTGAGACATAGACATAGACACAGACATGCTTGCAACAACGCCGCATATTTCGCTATGGATGTGGTTTAATGGATCTATATAAGCCTAACTGCTCGAAATATCCGCCGATTTGTGAACGGGGAAGTCCGCCCGTAGTCTCGGATAAAACAGACCAGTTAATATTTAACCCAGACTTGACCTTCCTTGATAAACCTGACCGATCCCTCTATGCGTAGTTCAAGCCCTATCATTGAGCTTCATTGCAAATGCGCACATTTTGGAACGGTAAAAAAAAACTAAAACACTATATTATTTCAGCCCTAATAAACTCAGACGACGACATTCGACCTTTTATTGAGTTAGAGATCTATGGGCAGAGTCATGCTGCTCTTCTAGACAGCGGCACTAAAAAAAGTGTGATGAGGGGAAATTTAGACAAAAGAATTATGACTACCCAGCAACACTGCAATAAAACGCGCGGTAACGTCCGAGCAGCCGACGGCTAATCGCAACAGGCCAATTATAAGTAATCTCACCTATGTACAATTCGAAAAGCGCCGATTTACAATTTCTAATAGTACTATAGTAGCTGTCACCCAATTTGTTGTTTATGGTATGGACTTCTGAAACAGGTTCGGCCTTTCGGTTTCCTATTCCACAGTGGATCCGGAACCTTCCAGCTTGCATTTTGAAGACGATAAATTTTCACTAACCGATTGTCAAAATTCTCGTTCACAAACCGTAAAAAAGGGTTTTCCAACTTTCAACAGAGGTGGCTTAGGTATGACGATTTTAGTAGAACATGTGATTGTTACGGGAGACGCCAAGCCAATTAAACAAAAATTGTATCCCTTGTCGCGAGCTAAAGAGAGTTTGTTATGCGGAGAGCTGGACAAAATGTTAGAGTTAGGAGTTATATAAGAAGCGCCCACTTCGGCTTCGTCTTCCCCGTGTGTCCTGTTAGTCAAACCCGTCAAAGTCTGATTTTGCCTTGATTCTCGTAAATTCAATTAGGTTACGGTAAAAGACGCATTGGGATATGCGAATTATGAAGGCTTAATAAGTCGACTTCCCCCGGTGCACTGTATTTCCAACATTGATCTCAAAGATGCCTTGTGGAAAATTGGTTTAGAGGAAGGCTCTAAAGCTAAAACAGCTTTCACAGTTCTCAACAGGCCCCTGTACCAATTTACCAATTTACCAATAAACGCTCCCAAAACGATGTGTCGCCTAATGGACCAAGGTATTCCATATCAGCTTAAAACGCAAGTGCTAGTATATCTAGATGACCTCTTAGTTTTATCTCAAGGAGGTATCCAACCTTTTGAGACAAGCAAGTCTCACTAACATCAAGAAGAGTCAATTTTGTGTACGAAAGGTAGACTATTTAGGGTACATTGTCGGAGAAGGCACGTTGCACTTCAAATCCGGACAAAGTTCGAGCAATATCCGATTTCCCTATCCCTAAACCCCAAAGACAGCTCAAACGCTTCCCATGAATGAATGGTTGGTACCAGCGGTTCATTTCTCAATACTCAACCATCACCTACGTTCTCATGGAAATACTGCTTGGCAAAACATTCACGTAGAATGAACAGGCACAACATGCGTTTGAGAACCTCAAGTCAAAACTTTGCACTGCATCATTTTTAGCACACCCGGACTATAACAAACCATTCGTAGTGCAATGCGAGGCGTAGGTGCAGTGCTGGCTCAATGTGATGAGTTTGGATATGAACGACCCATCGCAAGCGCAACGCAACTATTCTGTTACGGAGCTCGAATGCCTCGCCGTGGCACTGGCCATCAAAAGATTTCGTATGTATATCGAAGGATATGAAGTTAAAGACCGATCACGCCAGTTGGCTTTGGTTAATGAACCAAAAAGAACTAAGCGGTCGTTTAGCTCGCTGGTCGATTAAAGTCCAGGGACTTAACTTCCAAATAGAGCACCGAAAAATCAGCAAAAATGTCGTAGCCGACACTTTATCGAAGTCATTTGAAAACGAGTTAGCGTCCCTAGAAGTTGAGAAACTTCCTGAAATCGATTTATCATCTCCAGACTTTAAGTCCGAAGAATATAAAGCGCTGAAAGACAAATATTTCCAAGAAAATCTTCCGCGTGTTAAGGTCATTGATCAATATATATACCATCTTTACACTTGAAATCGCCTCTTCAGACGATCAGCCATGGAATCTGCTCGTGCCCGAACAGCTGCCTGTTAGCGTCATTAGGGCAGCTCACAACCCTCCAAATTTGTTCCATTGTGGCATAGCAAAATGTTAAGAGCGCATTTGTCGTAGATATTTTTGGCTACGAATGGTTGTGGAGTGGCACAAATCGTAGTCAATGATAATGGCACGCAGCTTAAAAGCCAGGACTTTGCCACCTTTTTGAGCCGTTGCGGAGTGCAGCATATGTTCACAGCTGCATATTCCCCTCAGGCCACTGTCGCCGAACGTGTATATCGTTCGATTAATGCAGCATTACGATCTTTACTCCGATCAGATCAGATCAACGTCAATGGAATAGTTTTCTCAGCAGCATAAACAGTGCCTTACGAAATCATATCCACCAGTCGATAGGTGTTTCACCATATGAGGCAGTGTTTGCTCAGAAAATGATAACGCATGGTGACGACAACAAAGTCCTTGCAAAATTGAATCTACTGAAAGAAGCAACTGTCCCTTTAAACGTGCTGACATGCAAAAACTCCTGGATAAGGCATACTATACGTGCCTATAGCTTGCGCAGTAAAATACGCAACTTTGAAGTAGGGCAAACGATCACTAAAAAAAATTTTAAGCTTAGCAACCTCGCCAATAAGTTTTATGCAAAATTAACCCCGGTAGTAGTTAAAGTCAAGGTAAAACAAAAACTCGGAAGCCATTTATATTCACTAGAAGACCCTTCGGGTATAGAACTAGGAACGTTTCATGCTAAAGAGCTTTGGTAATGTGATTGGCACCTTTTGTTTTCCTTCAGCTTTGAGCCTCCATTAATGGGTCGTGTCTTTCAAATCTGTGGTGTAAGGACGCCACTGAATTTTTCTCAAAAAGCTGATAAGCTTAGCCCTTGACTTAAAACCGATAAGCTTAGGCCTTGACCCGAAAGCTGATAAGCTTAGCCCTTCCCCTCAAATTATCTTTTTGGTTTAGGGAGCTTTTATTAGAATTAGATGGAAAAAGCTCTTATACATGGAAAGCTCAAGATCATAGAGGGAGTTAGTACATTGGTAGCTTAGCTTAAATTAGTTTAATCTGGTCTGAGCTTAAAAGCATAAGTGCAAGAAAAGGAGAAAGGAGAGAACCCAACAACACGAAAACCACGTGTAATGGAACTCCTAAAACCACGTGGTGTTACATAATCACCCACGCCACTCCTTCCGTCCCCTCCCCCTTACAACTATTGGGATACCATCGGCACAAAATCTGCGACTGCCGGCTATACAAGCATGCAAAATGCACAGCTAGCCGATATATTTTTTCTAGAGACATCAGACGGTCAGATCGACTCCGTCAAAGGAATACCCACCCAATGGTCTAAGATCGGACAAAAATGAATTACGACATACGATTAATCGGCCCAGTCCAAAAGACTTTCCAGTGCCAAAAAGGAATTCCCACGCTGACTACGAGCGTAAATGCCCCCGCACCCTTTCTTCCACGCTGAGGCCGAGTAAAAGACTCCTCTACTGGAAACTAAGGAACACGTTAAAAGGCCATAACATCTAGGTCCTTCAGAAAACGCACAGATCCTCTGCTTAAAATATCCTTCCTAGGTGTAGTCCTATATTCCCGAACTTTGTTTTCGTTTTATTTGTGTAGCGCATGTTTGGGGGAGCATAAGAACCACCCCATTTTCCGTGAGCTCAGCCGAGCCCCGTTTTAGCAAGACAGAGAGTGCTCTCCGATACTCTTGAGTTTGCAAATCAGCACCTACGTGTCCTCAACACCCCTCCTCGTTATTCCTCCCCCATCTACATACAGTATACTGGTGTTGTATGACACTTTATAGAGGCCAGCTGTTGAGTATCAGATCATAACTGGACCAAGTGACATGTAACACCTTAACATTTCTCTTTTTTGAATTTTAACTAAATCTTTGTGAATAAGTAGAAACGATAAATTATGAAACACATTTCGCTTCGGAATAGGTGTCTGCTTAAGGATCGGAGATCTACCAAGTCATACTGTTTAAAAAATTGTTCTTGCTGAAAATTGTCGGCAAGTTTCTCGCTGACTCAACCATGCTTTAAAAAACAGTTGATATATAAAAAGAAAATGCAGAGGTGTGGGTAAAAATGCTGTGGAATTCTTGTTGAAGGAGAAGTCCCAAAATTTAATGAAATTATTTGGACTATAACAATTAGCTAAGAGTACGATATAGTTCATGCTGACGAAATAGATTCATCGCTTTACCATTTAGTTACCACTTTTCATCAGTTATGGCCGTCAGGTGAAGCTTGAAAAGCTTGGCAAAAATATTATTTTATGCTCCATCTGCAAGTGCACTAGTGGTCATACAGAAAGCATAGAGACTCTTTAACACACTTTTCATAAGCATTGCCCTAACGTCTGGCTTGAAACTACTGAATCGTGCCCAATCTGTAGACAACCTTGTTCGCGAGGCCAATTAGGCAGCAACAATAGAACGAAGGCAAGTTCTCAACCCCCCGAACGTCCATTGAATCAGAGAATACTACTACTACAGGCACTCTAGAAACTCTTAGAAAATTATCGAATTAATATGACAACTGCTATTACAGAGGCAATTCGAAGTGACATGAGAAACTTAAGTATAAGTGGTGTCCAGGCGGAATCCAATGATGAATCCCAACTAGAGTGGGACTTTCCAATACCCTCTGTTCCTCCGCGTAGAAGCCTCGATAACAGCATTAGGACTCGAACATTTAACATTCGGGCTTATCCCTCACCAAATGATCAGGGCAGCAATTGGCGCCTACATTTTACGTGATCCGCTGAAGAATATAACTGTAGAGGATTTCATATATCGAGTAAATTGCTTAATAGCTCAAAGTTTGAATGGAGACTTGAACATTCTTTATAAATTCGCTAACCTCCTCTTCTCGGGCTCAGCCCTAACATTTTTTGTCGGTGCCATCGAACCTCAAATGAAATGAACTGGTTCGAACTATGTATTCGCTTAAGAGATTGGTATAGAGATCAAAAGTCAGAAAGACACATTATGGATGCCAGGCGCAGACGCAAGCAGTTCCACAACGAAAATTTCGATAAATTCCTCAACTCTATGTTGGCTATTACGGATGCGTTGCGAGAACCTTTAAGCTATTCAGCATTTATAGCGAAAGTACGAAACAATTTAGGACACGATTTGTTTCATGAAACCTAGCCGCGTTGCGTAGGGAATGTCATAAACACGAAGATTTTTTTGCGGTCCAGGCAGCTAACGCGACAGATAGGACATAGGCGATTTGTTAATACGCTATTGCATGAAGACGAAAAAGCTGGTCAAGTAGATCTGGTAGAAGAAGAAAACATTGAAGTATGTGCGTTACGCGCACCCGACAAATTTTAAAGTTAGAATTGATTCAAAGTGAGACATAGACATAGACACAGACATGCTTGCAACAACGCCGCATATTTCGCTATGGATGTGGTTTAATGGATCTATATAAGCCTAACTGCTCGAAATATCCGCCGATTTGTGAACGGGGAAGTCCGCCCGTAGTCTCGGATAAAACAGACCAGTTAATATTTAACCCAGACTTGACCTTCCTTGATAAACCTGACCGATCCCTCTATGCGTAGTTCAAGCCCTATCATTGAGCTTCATTGCAAATGCGCACATTTTGGAACGGTAAAAAAAAACTAAAACACTATATTATTTCAGCCCTAATAAACTCAGACGACGACATTCGACCTTTTATTGAGTTAGAGATCTATGGGCAGAGTCATGCTGCTCTTCTAGACAGCGGCACTAAAAAAAGTGTGATGAGGGGAAATTTAGACAAAAGAATTATGACTACCCAGCAACACTGCAATAAAACGCGCGGTAACGTCCGAGCAGCCGACGGCTAATCGCAACAGGCCAATTATAAGTAATCTCACCTATGTACAATTCGAAAAGCGCCGATTTACAATTTCTAATAGTACTATAGTAGCTGTCACCCAATTTGTTGTTTATGGTATGGACTTCTGAAACAGGTTCGGCCTTTCGGTTTCCTATTCCACAGTGGATCCGGAACCTTCCAGCTTGCATTTTGAAGACGATAAATTTTCACTAACCGATTGTCAAAATTCTCGTTCACAAACCGTAAAAAAGGGTTTTCCAACTTTCAACAGAGGTGGCTTAGGTATGACGATTTTAGTAGAACATGTGATTGTTACGGGAGACGCCAAGCCAATTAAACAAAAATTGTATCCCTTGTCGCGAGCTAAAGAGAGTTTGTTATGCGGAGAGCTGGACAAAATGTTAGAGTTAGGAGTTATATAAGAAGCGCCCACTTCGGCTTCGTCTTCCCCGTGTGTCCTGTTAGTCAAACCCGTCAAAGTCTGATTTTGCCTTGATTCTCGTAAATTCAATTAGGTTACGGTAAAAGACGCATTGGGATATGCGAATTATGAAGGCTTAATAAGTCGACTTCCCCGGTGCACTGTATTTCCAACATTGATCTCAAAGATGCCTTGTGGAAAATTGGTTTAGAGGAAGGCTCTAAAGCTAAAACAGCTTTCACAGTTCTCAACAGGCCCCTGTACCAATTTACCAATTTACCAATAAACGCTCCCAAAACGATGTGTCGCCTAATGGACCAAGGTATTCCATATCAGCTTAAAACGCAAGTGCTAGTATATCTAGATGACCTCTTAGTTTTATCTCAAGGAGGTATCCAACCTTTTGAGACAAGCAAGTCTCACTAACATCAAGAAGAGTCAATTTTGTGTACGAAAGGTAGACTATTTAGGGTACATTGTCGGAGAAGGCACGTTGCACTTCAAATCCGGACAAAGTTCGAGCAATATCCGATTTCCCTATCCCTAAACCCCAAAGACAGCTCAAACGCTTCCCATGAATGAATGGTTGGTACCAGCGGTTCATTTCTCAATACTCAACCATCACCTACGTTCTCATGGAAATACTGCTTGGCAAAACATTCACGTAGAATGAACAGGCGCAACATGCGTTTGAGAACCTCAAGTCAAAACTTTGCACTGCATCATTTTTAGCACACCCGGACTATAACAAACCATTCGTAGTGCAATGCGAGGCGTAGGTGCAGTGCTGGCTCAATGTGATGAGTTTGGATATGAACGACCCATCGCAAGCGCAACGCAACTATTCTGTTACGGAGCTCGAATGCCTCGCCGTGGCACTGGCCATCAAAGATTTCGTATGTATATCGAAGGATATGAAGTTAAAGACCGATCACGCCAGTTGGCTTTGGTTAATGAACCAAAAAGAACTAAGCGGTCGTTTAGCTCGCTGGTCGATTAAAGTCCAGGGATTTAACTTCCAAATAGAGCACCGAAAAATCAGCGAAAATGTCGTAGCCGACACTTTATCGAAGTCATTTGAAAACGAGTTAGCGTCCCTAGAAGTTGAGAAACTTCCTGAAATCGATTTATCATCTCCAGACTTTAAATCCGAAGAATATAAAGCGCTGAAAGACAAATATTTCCAAGAAAATCTTCCGCGTGTTAAGGTCATTGCTCAATATATATACCATCTTCACACTTGAAATCGCCTCTTCAGACGATCAGCCATGGAATCTGCTCGTGCCCGAACAGCTGCCTGTTAGCGTCATTAGGGCAGCTTACAACCCTCCAAATTTGTTCCATTGTGGCATAGCAAAATGTTAAGAGCGCATTTGTCGTAGATATTTTTGGCTACGAATGGTTGTGGAGTGGCACGCAGTTTAAAAGCCAGGACTTTGCCACCTTTTTGAGCCGTTGCGGAGTGTATATCGTAATGCAGCATTACGATCTTTACTCCGATCAGATCAGATCAACGTCAATGGAATAGTTTTCTCAGCAGCATAAACAGTGCCTTACGAAATCATATCCACCAGTCGCTAGGTGTTTCACCATATAAGCTTAGGCCTTGACCCGAAAGCTGATAAGCTTAGCCCTTCCCCTCAAATTATCTTTTTGGTCTAGGGAGGTTTTATTAGAACTAGATGGAAAAAGCTCTTATACATAGAAAGCTCAAGATCATAGAGGGAGTTAGTACATTGGTAGCTTAGCTTAAATTAGTTTAATCTGGTCTGAGCTCAAAAGCATAAGTGCAAGAAAAGGAGCAAGGAGAGAACCCAACAACACGAAAACCACGTGTAATGGAATTCCTAAAACCACGTGGTGTTACATAATCACCCACGCCACTCCTTCCGTCCCCTCCCCCTTACAACTATTGGGATACCATCGGGACAAAATCTGCAACTACCGGCTATACAAGCATGCAAAAATGCACAGCTAGCCGATATATTTTTTCTGAAGACATCAGACGGTCAGGTCGACTACGTCAAAGGAATACCCACCCAATGGTCTAAGATCGGACAAAAATTGAATTACGACACACGATAAGTCGGCCGAGTCCAAAAGACTTTCCAGTGCCAATAGAGAATTCCTACACTAACGACAAGCGTAAATGCCCCCCGCACCCCCTCTTCAGCGCTGATGCTGAGTGAAAGACTCCTCTACTGGAAACCCAGGGAGATGTCAGAAACCAGAAGATTTTGGCACAGCAAGGTTCAATTTCTAGGAGATTTACCCCAAGGCGTTAATCCACCCCACCTCACTCCCTTGCCCAGCATTGGTTCACGTGCCGATTTAGGTAGTAAGTTTTAGGTTAAACATGAATATATTAAGTAATCCATATCTTTATAAGTATAGGTAGTCCAGGGTATTAGCAGTTCAACAGCATCTAGCACCCATCAACAGGCCTGCTGACTGGATTGGATCCTATGACAACTGTAACTACGGCATAGCCGGTAAATAAAAGTTAGTGACTATAACCCCTTATCGTGACCAACTGCATAACGCCTATAGACATTAAGTTAGCGGTGCTGTTTGTTTTATAAATTAGAGTCAGTAAATGAAGTTATTTAGTAATTCACCGCCTTGATGCACAATTCAAAATAAATGTAGTAAATGCTTTATCTTTGATTACTTACGTTTAAATTAACCTAAATTCATGTACCTATCGAGGCATCGACCTACATTTAAATTTTAGTTGCATTATCTTTAGGATTGGCCTATCGAGCCTTTAAAAAGCTTCAACTTTTCATAATGGGCGCAAAGTTTACGTGACTCACCGACTAAGCAGCACTTACACAAACAATAAAGTAGAAAAATGTGCCACGTGAAGTAACCGTGTTTTGTGTGATGCATCCATCCCAAGATATACCATAAAACATGTTAGAGCCACAGCCATTACCCAGTTGATATATTTGCAGTATCGTCCAAAATATCAGCTCGCCAATAAGATGAGTACAATTTGGCTATTCTGGAGTTGTAAAAGACTCGATCGTGTAAAGACTTTCAAATTAAAGGTTGCTGAACAAGAAAGTTGATGGAAACGAGGTGTTAGTGGTGCCTAACAACATGGATCATAAAAAATAAGAGATGCGCACATGGGCATGCGGACATTTTGCTGTGCAGAAAACAACACATATGCTGCAGCACCAGTTTTGGATTCCACATCCTGAGAGAAAAGTTGCTCAAATAATCAACAGTTATGTGAAATGTGTTTTTGCCAACAAGAAACTTGGAAAACAAGAGGGGCATCTGCACTGCATCAACAAACGAGATAAGTCCCACTATGATAATCATGTAGACCATTAAGCCCCAGTGAACGCTACCTCGTCCATTTGTCTTTGTTATCCTTGATGAATTTACCAAATTTGTATGGTTATTTACAACAAAGAGCACGGTAACTTAAGAGGTCGGTCCTAAGGAAACTGTAAGAGACGTAATATATTTTTCATCACCCACAACGGATTGTTAGCTACAGGGGCGTTGCGATTATTCTAAGGAAAACGGTTAAGAGCACGTTTGGACAGATGCATTTTTGTAATGATTGTCTAGCTGGCAATGGAGGATACATCAAAGTGGTATAAATTTGTGCCACAAAAAAAGCCATAAATTCTCATATTCACAACTCTACTGGTAAAACGCTGTTTTAATTCGTATTTGGTGTAAAAATGCACAACAAATCAGCGATTCTGCTCTGTCAAAATTGGATAAAGAATACTAAGTTGTCGCAGGAAGAAAACTAGCCAGTTCATTTCTACGTTCATTAATACATTATTAAAGCAGCACAAGTTGAGGGTCCTATATCCTAACAAAATTTGAGTATAATACACATCCAATATAATATGACACGTTGTCTTAAACATAAATATACAACATAAATTACTTGATGTGCCCACACACATAGTCATATTATCATTCCAGCGTATATGAAATCCAATTAGCCGCCAATGTAAAGGCCGATCGCGCGTGGAAATGTTGAGCTTGCACTTCCCAGCTCAAGTGGCAAAGTAATACATAACGTATGTATGCCTTCTGCATACATACAAATACACACATAGACTTTAGTATATTTCGTGTAACACCTAACCGAACCAAACGTAAAATCACAAAGAATAGAATAAATCCGACAGTCAATCTGAGCAGAAGCTCATATAACTATTATACCTAACTGCACGGCGACCATGACGGGACGTCATATAACGAGGGACCTTTAAAATTATTGATAATTAAAATTAACCATATACAATAACAAAACACTACCAGCAATAATTATGTAGGATAGATCAGTGAAACCAAACCAACAACAACGACAAATGAAGTGAAGCATATTTAACAACTAATAATTTAAAGTCTGCGTTTACTCAATACACATATACGTACATAAATCAACTACCGTTGGCGACGTAGTTACTCTACCGTCGTATTCACCATCGCATTCTCCAGTTTATATATCCTCCTTATCTATATACGAGCGCCCAGGGTTTTTAAGATACAAGAAGCGTTAAAGGTGTGCCCCTGTACGAAGAAGCACAGGAATGTTAAAACAAGGACTACAAGGACTATTGCGATACGTGCGAGCACAAAAAGATTTTGAAGACATTAACTATAGTTTCGAAAAGTTAAGTTTGTTAGATAGAAAAAAAAAACAGTCACCAATAGCAGTTTTTCAAAATTAACCTAAAAATAATAACTTAATCTATTTTTTAATATATTTTATATATATTTATGTATATAAAAGAAAGTCGTGTTAGTTAACCACTTATAACTCAAGAACGGCAGAACAGATTTTTTTGGAAATTGGTAGGGAGGTAGCTTAGAGCCAGGAGATGGACATAGGATACTTTTTATCTCATATCTTCAAACTATTGAAGAACCAACGTGTAATATTGCAAAACACTCAGCAATGAGCAATGATTTTACTGTCTAGCGATGAGAATTTGATATTTGTAAGAAATCAATATTAAAACTATTTCCATTGGATTAAAATGTAGTGAAGTTTAATTAATAATGCCGCGACCAAGACGATCAAATCTTTCCCGACAAAGCCGTAATGCAAGAAGAATACAAAATACGGCAAATGAAAGGACACGTGAACAGCGCCGCGATAGTATGACTCGACTTCGTGCTTCTCAATCACGAGAGCAAAGTGAAGCAGCCCGTCAAACAGCTCGGTTGGCAAGGCAGAATCGTCGAGCGAACAACAGAAGGCAACAAAAAGATAATTTGCGTTGCAGAACAAGTTATTAAGCTGATTTAAATCGAGCAGCGTTTCGATACGATTGCAGCAATGATTACAGCTTGCATCCTAGCGTTTGCATTGGGAAATGGACGTTGTTTGCGAGTATTGTGGTGCATTAAAGTTTTCCGGAGAAACGCCTGGATTATGCTGCCTTAATGGTAAAGTGAAATTGCCAGTGTTGACTTCGCCACATGAGCCATTGTATTCATTGCTTTGTGGCGAAACACAAGAATCACGCCACTTTCTTGCAAATACTCGAAAATACAATAGTTGTTTCCAAATGACATCATTTGGGGCAGACATTATCGAAGACGGAGGATTTAATCCGACATTTAAGGTATTTATTTTTTTTTACTTACATAGAATGTAGTTAAAGAATAACTTACTTTTTCTTTTGTAGATACAAGGACAGATTCACCATCGAATTGGATCATTACTACCTTTCGAAGATACACAGAATAAATTTTTACAAATATATTTCATGGGCAACATGGAAGAACAACTTGATCGACGCCTAGGGATCAATGCAATTATTCAAGACTTGCAGTGTCTGCTTCATGAACATCATGCGTTGGTCAGGTTGTTTAAGAGTGCTTTAGAGCGCATGCCAAATGATGACTATAAAGTTGTCATCAAAGCAGATAAACGACCATCTGGAACACACGAACGCACTTTTAATGCTCCAACAGTAGACGAAGTTGCCATCCTGATTGTTGGTGAACAATTGAAAAAACGCGATATTGTGCTTACACGTCGCGATACTGGGCAACTGGAACAAATATCTGAAACTCATCGATGTGCGTTCTACTGATGCTCTTGGTCGTATGTATACAGTTCATCCAAAGAATGATGAATATTTCTATTTGCGGTTGTTGCTGGTAAATGTGCGTGGGCCAACTTCATTTGAGACACTACGAACTGTTAATGGTGTAATATTCCCAACATATCGTGCTGCATGTGAAGAATTGAACTTATTAGAAAACGATACCCATTGGGATACGACAATCGCTGAAGCCATTATCTCTGCATCTCCAAGTCAGATACGCACATTATTCGCTATAATAATTTCGACATGTTTTCCATCAAACCCATGTAACCTGTGGCACCAATACAAGGATAGTATGTCAGAAGATATTTTACATCAAAGTCGTGTCAGTTCCAGAAATCGCAATATTGAGATGAATGAGGAGATACATAATCGTGCTTTACTCTTGATCGAAGATATATGTTACCTCATGTGCGGTAATTTATTAATCAGGTTAGGAATGCCTGCGCCAAATCGTGAAATGAATGACGCATTTAATCGAGAATTGGAACGGGAACGTGAATATGATCATCAGGAATTAGATTTAGTAGTTCAAAGGAATGTACCCCTGTTGAATTACCAACAAAAGGAAGTTTATGATAGCGGTTGCAGTTGCTTCTTCTGGAATAGCAGCCACGTTGTTAGAAGGATGCCGTACGGCTCATTCAGCATTCAAATTACCGTGAAATCTTCAAACTATTGAAGAACCAACGTGTAATATTGCAAAAAACTCAGCAATGGCCAAAGTTTTAGCGGCATCAAAAATCATCATCTGGATGAATGCACAATGTCGCATAAACGTGCATTAGAAGCACTTAACCGAACATTAAAAGATTTACGCAATGACTCGAGATGTTTTGGAGGAGCAATGATTTTACTGTCTGGCGATTTCCGCCAAATACTGCCAGTAATTCCAAGATCTACGGCTGCCGATGAAATAAACGCTTGCCTCAAATCGTCAAATCTATGGCTCTATGTGAAGAAACTGCAGCTGACAACAAACATGAGAATTACATTGCTTAATGATACATCTGCTAAAGAGTTCTCGGAACAATTGCTGACTATCGGTAATGGTCAAGTACCTGTCGATGAATCGAGCGGATTAATATCATTTCCAAATAATTTCTGTAATATTGTCTCATCAAAAGACGAACTTATCAACAATGTATTTTCAAATATTATTTCTAACTACAAAAATAATGAATGGTTGAGTGAGCGAGCAATTTTATAAGAATAAAGATGTAGATGACCTGAACTACATAATTCAAAATAAGATCATGGGAACAATGCATTCATTCAAATTTATTGATTGGAAGGTTGGCTCCGTAGTAATCATGCTTCGAAACATAAACCAACCAAAACTGCGCAACGGTACGCGTTTGGTGGTTAGTAAATTGATGAACAATGTAATTTACGCTACGATAATGATAGGAAAATTCAAAGGTGAGGAAGTTCTCATTCCGAGGATCCCGATGATCCCAACCGATATGCCGTTTGAATTGAAAAGACTTCAATTTCCGATACTTCTTGCATTTGCATTACCATCAACAAATCACAAGGCCAATCCTTAAAAGTTTGTGGTTTAAATCTAGAACATTCATGTTTTGCCCATGGTCAATTATACGTGGCATGTTCACGGGTAGAAACACCATCTGCGTTGTTTGTTTTTGCGCCTGATAATAAAACAAAAAATGTCGTGTATCACAAGGTACTTAAGTGAAGAGCAACCTATGTACCAAATACAGAAATAATAATGAATGATAAATATAGTTATTTAATTTTTTTTGTATTTTTTCCAAAAAAAAAAAAAAAACAATCTGCTTATTTATTGTCATTATTAAGGCGGAACAAAGTTCGCCGGGTCTCTAGTTTATATTAAAAATCAAAAGTTTTCAAGTTGAATTCAACTTTTGTTGAATTTTGAAGCACCACTCTTACCTAGACTGTTGACTCTTCATTTTAAAGCTTATAAAATTTTTCAAATCGCTTTTTTAGTTTAGAAGATATGATTTTTGCAACCTCAAATGAGAATAGACCCCATTGTGCGTCGGTTTGGTATCAACACATGACACCCAAGAAGGAAGGTCAATGGTTACATTCAAATTCGAATGAACTTTGACTTTAACTAAGCGATCAGTCCTGGAAACATTACAGTTAGAAAAGTCCAACACAAATTCAAGATCTAGTAATTTAAACCGACTACTTCGCACAGGATTGAATTGGGTCAGGGATAATTAAAAAAAAACCATCAATAAAATAGTGAGACGTAGAGGGCAGCAGTACAAAAGATTCATTTGAAAAGTTCTAAGTGATTTCGGGCAAATTACAATCACCAAGTACAATTATTAAGTCTCTGGCAGAAGGAGGCGAGGAAAAAGATTGAATAGCCTCTAAATGATGACTATATACCGACAATTCAGACTGTAGCGGAATATATGTCCTTGTAATCTAGGCCAAAAAAGATTTTTAAAAAATTTTGACACCCACGAATTCAATATCTGGGTTGGAGGACTAAACCATTTTGGACGGAAACGGAATCAACAGCGATTAAAACCCCACCGCTACTATGATTTGTCCGATCGTGTCGTTCGCTAGCCTTATACATACAAATGAAAACATTTATACATAAGCAGACCCCTCCTCTGCCGGCATTACCTGCAGCGGAGTTTATTTAGCTGTGCAAAACAATTGCTAGAGAATTAAGATTATAAAATAAAGAAATATCTTAATGCAAGGGCATACCTTAGCGTAGTGAAAAATCAGTACGTAAAAAGTCAAAGGAAAAATGATTTGAAGCTATCATATAGCGACCGTGACAGGACCTCACTGGGACTACAAGAAAAAAGAAGCATGAAAAAATTAATGTAAACCCAAGCAGCAACCAATTCAGAATCAAGGAAGGAGGACGAACAAAAAAAACATATTACCTGACAGCAAATGGAAAATCAAGCGACAACCAGCTAATGTTGGTAAATTAATTATATATATATATAGTTATAAATCCAATTCTTTTATTAATTAAAAAAAATATGGATTGGTGAGACTCAAAAACGATCTTTATTGAAACAAGGCTGGTGACAAGCGATCTGGATTTTGATTGGCCTATTGATTTTTGCCTACTAAGCGTTCTCACGCTTCATCCGCTGTTTTCTAGACTAAAAGGGGGGGGGGGGGGGGGGGGGGGAATGGAGTGAGAAATCGAGTGGTGTGAGTGGATGGAGTGGCGGATATATTACTCCCCCAACACGTAGAAAATAGCTTGTGCTCAGGCGGGAAATACAGGGTATAGAGTTGGAAGTGGTGCTTGCTGTGTTGCAAGTGAAATTTCTTGGGATGGGGACAATTCATGTAAAACGGGATTGTCAAAAGCAAAGTCACTTCATTGTACAAAAGTTTCATTCTTAGTTTGTGTAATAATTAATTTTTTTTGATATTGACTTAAATTTATAGATAAGATATAGGGTTAAACTTATTAGTGCAATTATAAATGTTGTGGTAGTTATGATGTTAAATATTTTTTTAGACGCAGTTTTTTCGGAAATGATTTGTTTAGCTTGGATATAAGAGATTGGTTCTAGTTTTGTTACATTGTTGGTTACATAAATATTTTGGGTATAGTCTTGTAATGTATTTACTATTGATATTTCATTTAACTGCATAGCACAGTCGTATATTTTTATTATATTTTTTCCTTCTATTAATATTTTATTTTGGTTACAATTTTGTTTTAAATTTGTCTTGGGTAAGTTCCAAGTTACGATAATATTGGGTTCTACATAACTAATTGAATTGGTTTTGAACATCTTTGTGTATTTGCATTCTGCTGGTTTTTGTGTAATAATGCCAACTATTATACACTCATTTATTTCTTGTTTTTTGGTTGATTTTGCATAAATTTTATTATTTTGAATATAGTAAGCTTCTTGAATGTTTTCTGTTAAAGTGTTATTATTTTCATCTGGATAGGATATAATTTTGAATAGCGATGTTTTAGATATTTGTCTAGGTATATGCGAAATTATTAATATTTCATTTGTGTCTGATTTTAACCAAGTAGATGTTTTTATGTTTAAAAAAGGTTTAAAGGTTTGTTTAAAAGGTTATTTAGGAGTTCTATATTTTTGTTGGCTGCTTCAATGATATGATTAAGTTCATTATTTTGTGCGCTATTTGCTGATAGACTATAAATTTTTTGTTCATGTTCTTCTTTATCGTATTGGTCTAAGGTGCGATTTAATTTTTCGACTAAATAGTGAATGTGGACTATGTTCTTATATGGTTCTGACTGCTCAACAAAGTTGTTGTAAGTGGTTTGTAAGTTGGTTAAATTTACACTTAAATAATGATATTCAAAATCTGAGGGTAAATCCATGGTTCCTGTTTTGAATACAAGATATCCATTAGGTGCCTTTATGGGATTAATTGCTTTGATTATGCGTCGAGTGTACCATTGATAAGAGTAGAAATAATAATGTTGGTATCTCTGAAATTAATTAGTATATTTACTTTGATGAGTTTTCTTTTTCTTTTTGAATTTCGATTTGTAGTGTGTTGTTTGTCTACCTCGGTTTGTCTCAATATAATGTTTGTCGTCAACTTGGGTAATTTCACCTGTTTTCTTAAAGGGTGTTGTCGTTTTCGATCTAACTAAAGGGGCTTGTTTATACTGTGAATTTATTTCAAAATCGTTCCTATTTTCATTTAATTTATCAATCTATTTTGCTTTGTTAGCTTGTGTATTATAAAGAGGCGTGCCTGCGTAAATAAAGATATCCGCTGGTGTTCTGTTTGTCGTTAGATGTTTAGTTTTATGGTTATATGTGTAAAGGATAGTTTCAAATTTAGTTTGTTTGTCCTCTATACTAGATTCTGCATTTATAACTCTTAGCTTTTCGTTTACAGTCACGTGGAATCTTTCCACGTCTGAAACACCATTTTTGCTCGATGTTATACTTATATTAACGTTTTCTGATTGTAGCCAATTTTGAAGTGCTATACAAATGAAAGCTGAGTCCTTATCTGCTTTGATTTCTAAGGGCTTACCCATATCGTTAAAGATTTTTGTGATTGCCCTTTTTGTTTCAAGTCAATCTCAACTTTTAACTTCAACTAAAGTCGCGTACTTTAAATAAATATCTATACAAGATAAAAATTGTTGATTGTCGATTAAATAGAAATCCATCACGTATTTTTCTCTAGCGTTAAATATCTCTGGGATGGTTTCAAAAGATAATTTGGTATTTCGGTTTTCTGATTTTGATAAATTGCATATATGGCATTCATTAATGAAGTTTTGAAATCATTTTTGATAGTCTGGATAATAGTATTTTTCTTTAAACCAGTTTCGGGTTTTAGTGATACATGGATGAAGTAATGATTTATGGTTTTTAAGAATAATTTCTTTGAATTCTGCATAAGTGGGAATGTCTTTTAATTTGTAAGTGGTTCTTAATGTTTTTGTTTGGCTGTCTGGACTAATTATTTCAAGATAAGCTTCTTGAAGTATTTGAAAATCTGTGTCGTTTTGAAAATAAAGTGCGTTATTTTTTGAGCATAAATATTCCTTAATAATTTCTTTAGCAAATTGATTGGTCATTTCTACATATGATATTTCTATCTTCGTTTTGTGAAAATAGTGAGTAACGTTGACTTTATTTTCGTTGCATTTATTGAATTCTATTTGACGATTGTAGAAATTCAGAAATTTTTCTGAAATGGCTATTAGGTTTTCATTATCTTCTTGAGCACTATGTACTGTAGCTCTAGAACTACTTATTTCTTCACCTAAAAGATTTTCATCTATTTTTATTCTGGAAAGGGCGTCTGCCACATAATTCTCTTTTCCATGGTAAGTATTTTATTTTGTAATCAAATTCGTTCAATTTTATTTTCCATCTCTGTAATTTTATGTTAGGTTCTTTGATATTGTCCAACCAGACAAGGGGTTTATGATCACCTAGGATTTCAAAATGTCTACCGAAAAGGTATGGCCTAAAATATTTGGTTGCCCATACGATAGATAGTAGTTCCTTTTCTATGGCTGAATAATTAAGTTCATGTTCGTTTAGTGTTCTACTGGCATATGAAATAGGTCTATGTCTATAGGTCTGTGAGATGAACGCACCTAAAGTATATTGCTAGCATCAGTGGTTAGAAAAAATTGTTTTTAAAATCGGGATATGCAAGTATGGGATCGTTCATACGGAGGCATTTTAATTTTTCAAAGGATGAAATATAATGTGGGTCGTTTATGTTAATCTTAGCTTCTTTCTTTAATCCAAGGGTTAAAGGCTTTGCAATGTGTGCAAAATTTGGAATGAATTTACGGAAGAATCCGCATAAGCCTAAGAATGATTTTATATCTTTCGGGGTTTTCGGGATTGGAAATTTTAGAATAGCTTTGACTTTGTCTGTGTTTGGTTTGATTTTTTCTGTAGTTATGACGTGACCTAAAAATTCTGTTTCCTTTTTAGTTTTAGATTAGCATTGCGCAATTTAGCAAAGACCTTTTTTAGTGATGCCAAATGTTCTTCTAATGAGGTGGAATAAACAATAATATCGTCTAAGTAGACTAAACAATCTTTATAGATTAAATCTTCTAATAGATTGTTCATACATCTTTGGAATGTTGCTGGTGCATTTTTCAGCCCAAATGGCATACGTGTGTACTCGTAATGACCATGTTTAGTTGAAAATGCGGTTTTTTCGATTGATTTAGGGTCCATTTGGATTTGATGGAATCCCTTGGCGAGGTCAATGGTTGTAAAATATTGGCATTTTTCAAGTTTGTCTAATATTTCATCCATTACTGGTATTGAGAACTTGTCATCGACAGTAATCTTATTTAGACTACGATAGTCGATTACTAGGCGGAACTTTTGTTCCTTGGATGCGTCCTCTTATTTAGGTACGATCCAGATTGGTGAACAATAGGGCGATTTCGATTTCCGAATGATTCCCTGTTCTATCATTTCATTAATTTGTTTATTGACTTCTCTGCCAAAGATTTGTGGGTATTTGTATGGGTGTTTGTGAATTGGGTCCTCGTGCTTAGTTCTGATGTTGTGTTTTATTGTACTGGTAAAGGTCAAATTTTCACCTTTCCTATACTGGATATCGCTAAATTCATGCAATATTTTCTTTAACCTTTCTATTTCTTCTAAATTTAAATGATCAAGTCTAAATTCGTTTCTTTTCTCGATGAAAATTTATGGCAATAAAATTTTTGATGGTTGGGGCAAAGTTTGCTTGGTGCAATAGATACGCTTTTATGAAGCTCAATTATTCCTTTTATTGTTTGAAAATTTAAATTTTCTGATGTTTCTGGAAAATTAAAATAATTTTCGTTGATAATATTTATTGAAGAGCCTGTATCTATAACGCACTTTTAAGGAATGCTATTGATTTTTAGTTGGACATAGGGATTTGATTGGAGGTATTCGGTTGATCTATTTGATCCAATTGTTCTGTCTGAGCTATCTGATCCGAGGCTGATTGATGAAAATTTTCGGACCATTCCATTTTACTCTGACCACTGGTACTCTCTCTTTGCCTTTTAGTGGGTTGATTTACCACAGGGTTTTGATTCTGAGGTTGATTCTGAATCTGATAATTAAGGGGATTTTCTTGTCTGCCCTGATTAAGATTTTGTTGAAATTCTTCTCGAAGCTGTTGGTTATTTTGGGAATTGGTATGATTTGAATTATTGTATTGGTGGTTTTGCTTATAATAGTTCTGCCCTTAATTGTTTTGGTTTGATTTGTAATTCGAATTTCCTGAATTACTTTGATTGTTAGTTTTGGGTTTCTCTGTGGAGCTGTTTTCATATTGACCCTCTCTCTGGGCAACTTGTTTCAAATTAGACACTGTTGGAATATCAAACTTCGCTAATGTCATAAAAAGCTTGTCTGGTAATTTTTTAATAATGACTTCTTTGACTGTGTTATTCATGGCAGTTCTGTATAAAATGGTATTGGCGGCATTGCCTTCTAACTCTAACTTATTAATTATAATAAAAGACTTATGTTCTAAATCTTCAATAAACTTACGAAGGTTTCCTCAAAAGGAAGTATGGTATATCCGTCGTAGTAACTACTCATAAGGCGTTTGCACCTTATATTCGCTGATAAGGGCGTCCCGCAACTCGCTCCAATTGTTGGCGTGCGCTAGTTGTGATGTCCGCTGTGCTTCTTCAGTGAGCTACATCTCTATAGTACCCTACATCAAGCTATGTTGACGGACGTCTCTCGTGGGGTAGAGTTGTAGAATGTATTCAACTCTCCGTATAAACGTGCTCAGGGTCAAAGCGTTACCATCAAAATTGGGCAACTGTCTAAGCATGGTAAGTGCCTGGTTCAGAAGTGTTTCTGATAATTCCAGTGTCATCTTGGATTAGAATATATTTAGAAATTCAAGATTCGATATCGCGCTTTTGACTGCACGAAAGGTTCTTTTGCGAATAAAACGAAAAAAAATATTATCGGGGGCTTTGGGCCTTAGTTGCTTACAGCTCCTTATATTTTTTTTTCGAGGGCTTTGGGCTTTACTTGCTTACAGCTCCATTACTTGTTTTTAGCACAAAAAGTCTTGATCGCTGGCCAACCTTAGATTTGATATCTGTAGCGGTGGCTTGACACAAGTTTCGCACATTTATTTATTTAATGATACAAAAAAAAGTTTTGCTTATTACGCAACCTTAGATTCGATATCCGTAACGGTCGCTTATACGCAAAGTTTTGCACGCACTAAATTATTTCGTTATATCCTACCGACTGCGCCAGTTATAAATCCAATTCTTTTATTAATTAAAAAAAATATGGATTGGTGAGACTCAAAAAGATCTTTATTTAAATAAAGTGTCTTAAGAACTAACTTATGATTATTCATACAGATATGATTAAAGTTCGGCTAAAAAGGTTTTGATATTAGTATTGGGAGCTTTTGATCTGGTGACAAGCGATCTGGATTTTGATTGGCTTATTGATTTTTGCCTACTAAGCGTTCTCACGCTTGGACGATTTCTTGGGGACATTTGTTTATAGGATTTTTGTTTGGTCTCGGTTGCAGTGAACATCCGCTGTTTTCTAGACTAAAGGGGTGGGTCAAGTTATGTGGGTGAATGGAGTGAGAAATTAAGTGGTGTGAGTGATATATTACTATATATATAAATTAGATATACACAGATAATATATGAATAAGATACAAGTTTTAAAATTGAGCGGAACCTTCTCCGCGCAATAGAAGTATAGCCCTTAAAGCTATACGAACCAATAGGTAGACCACTCTAAACAAGTCAATTTAAAAAAAAAGTCAAATAAAAAAAATTAACTTAAAATTTGATGATTTTCCTAAATTTCTTAGTAAGAAAAAATTAATCACAAGCAATTTTTTTTTGAAAACATATTATATATATATGTTCAACAATAGCAGAAACAAATTTAATGACATATATTACACCATCAATGGGTCGATTCAAAAATGTAATAAATAAAATCGAATTATTAAATGTTGACTAAAAATTAACAAATATATTGTTATTGATAATTCTCATAATATTGTGCGCATATATCTTGTACAAAGCGTATCTACTACACAATAAATGTGTAAGGTCCTTAAGCCAAGCTAATGGCCTGGATAACACCTAAAGAAAATATATGCACACAAGCAATTGTCATAGCAATATGTTTGAAGAGAAAATACAATAAATAAATAAGTAACAAAATACTGAAGAAAAAGATGCATTTCCTAATCAAGATCTAAAAAAAGGGTAATTAACATATAAAAAAGAGCCATGCCCGAATGGCAAACAATAGTTGCCATAGCCCGACTTTTGAGAGAAGATTTACACAAATCTTTCAAGTGTCTTTCAGAAAATAGGACGACCTCTCAAGAAACAGTTGATAAGCATGTAAGTGCAATTCAGTCGATTTTTAAATTAACAAGGCTATTGTTAAAATCTAAATTCGATTCCCTTAAAAAAGGTAGACAAGTAGCGGCGTTAGCGTTCTTCTCTGAATGTCCAGAAAGAGAAATAGCTTTTTTAGAAAAGCATAATCGAAAGTTTTTTCAAATTACCTGAACACTACCATAATATTGGATAGTACACATGCACATATGTCAGATATAGAGGAACCAGGAAATTCAACAATTCAGTGGTAGAATTTATCTGGCTACCCGCACTTCTAAAACCAGAGTTTGACGGCAAGTCGGAAAATCTACAAAGTTTTCTAGATTCTTTGAATCTGTTAGAAACTTTTAAAGGAGCACATGAGCTAACGTCCATAAGCCTTATTAAAACAAAACTTAAAGGACATACTCGAAATTTAATCAATAATGAGCAGACAATATCTGAAATCATTACTCAGTTATCTAAAGCAGTGAAAAAAGAATAAGTAGATGTAATATCTGCTAAGCTCTTTAATCTGCAGCAAAGAGATCGAACGGCTCACCAATATCCCCAAGAGGTGGAAAAACTGGCAAAGGTTCCTAAAGATGCCTATATTAGTGACGGTCTAAGCTAAACGCAACAGCTATAAAAGCCATGACACAAAATTGCTCCATTGAAAAGGTAAAAGCTGTCATGCGAGCAGGCACTTTCACAAACATGTATGATGCAGTATCAAAATTCGTCATCAGTTGCACTGAGATAACAGGTCAAAGTAATACTATCCTGTATTTTCAGAAAGGTTCTAATCAAAATAACAGAGGAGGCCGAGTTTATAAATTACATCCGTAATTACTGCAACAGAGGCAATAACAATAATAATCACCGGGAATGTAGAGCCCAAAACCAAAATAGAGGAAAAGGCAGAGGCAATTACAACCCAATCTATAACAGCAACCATATGAGAGTGATTCAAAATACGTCGAAAAACTCTCAGAACCCTTTAGAAAACCCCCAGTAAATAAAAAAAATTACATAATCAACCTTAGTCTGAACGTTTTTGTTTCATTCACTTATTACTCAACCAAAACGAAACTAACATTTTCAATAGACACCGGTGCAGACATATCGCTTCTGAAAATATATTCCGATAATAACAAAATTAAGGATAGTATTATCATAGTCATCCAAGGCATAAGTAATGGAATAATTAAATCCCAAGGCATTAGATCCATAGAGCTTTAAACAATCAAATATATAATTCCACACAAATTTCATGTAGTAGACTCTAATTCCTCAATGGTGGTGTATTGGTGGTTTTGCTTATAATAGTTCTGCCCTTAATTGTTTTGGTTTGATTTGTAATTCGAATTTCCTGAATTACTTTGATTGTTAGTTTTGGGTTTCTCTGTGGAGCTGTTTTCATATTGACCCTCTCTCTGGGCAACTTGTTTCAAATTAGACACTGTTGGAATATCAAACTTCGCTAATGTCATAAAAAGCTTGTCTGGTAATTTTTTAATAATGACTTCTTTGACTGTGTTATTCATGGCAGTTCTGTATAAAATGGTATTGGCGGCATTGCCTTCTAACTCTAACTTATTAATTATAATAAAAGACTTATGTTCTAAATCTTCAATAAACTTACGAAGGTTTCCTCAAAAGGAAGTATGGTATATCCGTCGTAGTAACTACTCATAAGGCGTTTGCACCTTATATTCGCTGATAAGGGCGTCCCGCAACTCGCTCCAATTGTTGGCGTGCGCTAGTTGTGATGTCCGCTGTGCTTCTTCAGTGAGCTACATCTCTATAGTACCCTACATCAAGCTATGTTGACGGACGTCTCTCGTGGGGTAGAGTTGTAGAATGTATTCAACTCTCCGTATAAACGTGCTCAGGGTCAAAGCGTTACCATCAAAATTGGGCAACTGTCTAAGCATGGTAAGTGCCTGGTTCAGAAGTGTTTCTGATAATTCCAGTGTCATCTTGGATTAGAATATATTTAGAAATTCAAGATTCGATGTCGCGCTTTTGACTGCACGAAAGGTTCTTTTGCGAATAAAACGAAAAAAAATATTATCGGGGGCTTTGGGCCTTAGTTGCTTACAGCTCCTTATATTTTTTTTTCGAGGGCTTTGGGCTTTACTTGCTTACAGCTCCATTACTTGTTTTTAGCACAAAAAGTCTTGATCGCTGGCCAACCTTAGATTTGATATCTGTAGCGGTGGCTTGACACAAGTTTCGCACATTTATTTATTTAATGATACAAAAAAAAGTTTTGCTTATTACGCAACCTTAGATTCGATATCCGTAACGGTCGCTTATACGCAAAGTTTTGCACGCACTAAATTATTTCGTTATATCCTACCGACTGCGCCAGTTATAAATCCAATTCTTTTATTAATTAAAAAAAATATGGATTGGTGAGACTCAAAAACGATCTTTATTTAAATAAAGTGTCTTAAGAACTAACTTATGATTATTCATACAGATATGATTAAAGTTCGGTTAAAAAGCTTTTGATATTAGTATTGGGAGCTTTTGATCTGGTGACAAGCGATCTGGATTTTGATTGGCTTATTGATTTTTGCCTACTAGGCGTTCTCACGCTTGGACGATTTCTTGGGGACATTTGTTTATAGGATTTTTGTTTGGTCTCGGTTGCAGTGAACATCCGCTGTTTTCTAGACTAAAGGGGTGGGTCAAGTTATGTGGGTGAATGGAGTGAGAAATTGAGTGGTGTGAGTGATATATTACTATATATATAAATTAGATATACACAGATAATATATGAATAAGATACAAGTTTTAAAATTGAGCGGAACCTTCTCCGCGCAATAGAAGTATAGCCCTTAAAGCTATACGAACCAATAGGTAGACCACTCTAAACAAGTCAATTTAAAAAAAAAGTCAAATAAAAAAAATTAACTTAAAATTTGATGATTTTCCTAAATTTCTTAGTAAGAAAAAATTAATCACAAGCAATTTTTTTTTGAAAACATATTATATATATATGTTCAACAATAGCAGAAACAAATTTAATGACATATATTACACCATCAATGGGTCGATTCAAAAATGTAATAAATAAAATCGAATTATTAAATATTGACTAAAAATTAACAAATATATTGTTATTGATAATTCTCATAATATTGTGCGCATATATCTTGTACAAAGCGTATCTACTACACAATAAATGTGTAAGGTCCTTAAGCCAAGCTAATGGCCTGTATAACACCTAAAGAAAATATATGCACACAAGCAATTGTCATAGCAATATGTTTGAAGAGAAAATACAATAAATAAATAAGTAACAAAATACTGAAGAAAAAGATGCATTTCCTAATCAAGATCTAAAAAAAGGGTAATTAACATATAAAAAAGAGCCATGCCCGAATGGCAAACAATAGTTGCCATAGCCCGACTTTTGAGAGAAGATTTACACAAATCTTTCAAGTGTCTTTCAGAAAATAGGACGACCTCTCAAGAAACAGTTGATAAGCATGTAAGTGCAATTCAGTCGATTTTTAAATTAACAAGGCTATTGTTAAAATCTAAATTCGATTCCCTTAAAAAAGGTAGACAAGTAGCGGCGTTAGCGTTCTTCTCTGAATGTCCAGAAAGAGAAATAGCTTTTTTAGAAAAGCATAATCGAAAGTTTTTTCAAATTACCTGAACACTACCATAATATTGGATAGTACACATGCACATATGTCAGATATAGAGGAACCAGGAAATTCAACAATTCAGTGGTAGAATTTATCTGGCTACCCGCACTTCTAAAACCAGAGTTTGACGGCAAGTCGGAAAATCTACAAAGTTTTCTAGATTCTTTGAATCTGTTAGAAACTTTTAAAGGAGCACATGAGCTAACGTCCATAAGCCTTATTAAAACAAAACTTAAAGGACATACTCGAAATTTAATCAATAATGAGCAGACAATATCTGAAATCATTACTCAGTTATCTAAAGCAGTGAAAAAAGAATAAGTAGATGTAATATCTGCTAAGCTCTTTAATCTGCAGCAAAGAGATCGAACGGCTCACCAATATCCCCAAGAGGTGGAAAAACTGGCAAAGGTTCCTAAAGATGCCTATATTAGTGACGGTCTAAGCTAAACGCAACAGCTATAAAAGCCATGACACAAAATTGCTCCATTGAAAAGGTAAAAGCTGTCATGCGAGCAGGCACTTTCACAAACATGTATGATGCAGTATCAAAATTCGTCATCAGTTGCACTGAGATAACAGGTCAAAGTAATACTATCCTGTATTTTCAGAAAGGTTCTAATCAAAATAACAGAGGAGGCCGAGTTTATAAATTACATCCGTAATTACTGCAACAGAGGCAATAACAATAATAATCACCGGGAATGTAGAGCCCAAAACCAAAATAGAGGAAAAGGCAGAGGCAATTACAACCCAATCTATAACAGCAACCATATGAGAGTGATTCAAAATACGTCGAAAAACTCTCAGAACCCTTTAGAAAACCCCCAGTAAATAAAAAAAATTACATAATCAACCTTAGTCTGAACGTTTTTGTTTCATTCACTTATTACTCAACCAAAACGAAACTAACATTTTCAATAGACACCGGTGCAGACATATCGCTTCTGAAAATAAATTCCGATAATAACAAAATTAAGGATAGTATTATCATAGTCATCCAAGGCATAAGTAATGGAATAATTAAATCCCAAGGCATTAGATCCATAGAGCTTTAAACAATCAAATATATAATTCCACACAAATTTCATGTAGTAGACTCTAATTCCTCAATGGCGTGTGATGAAATTATAAGCATTGACTTTATGAAAAAATTCAATTGCCAGCTAGATTTCAATTCCACTAAAGACTGGCTTGTAATTAGACCTCACAACCTAAAATACCCAATTTCTATTTTTATTTATGTTGCAAATATAATATCAGCATCAAAACATGTATTTATTCATCTTCTAAATAGGACTAATTCCGATCAATTAATCAAAACGAATAAACTAGCATATGAATCCCTTTCAAATTACGAAATTCTTCAGACAATCCCAGAAACCGGAAGCGAAATAGTTCTTACTAAATTAGAGAAAAATTTTCAAAAACAATTTAAAAATCAATAAATAAACTTTTCCACAAATATAGTTATGTATTCGGATTGGAAACCGAACCCATAACTACTAATAATTATTACAAACAAACTTTAAGGCTAAAGAATGATGAACCAATTTACATAAAAAATTATTGAAATCGACGAAATCGAAAAACAAGTGAAAAAATTAATGAATGATATCATATTAGAACCGTCTGTATCCGAATATAATAGTCTACGTTTATTGATTCCGAAAAAATTCCTTCCAAATTCGACAGAAAAAATGGCGATTAGTAATTGACTATCGTCAAATTAATTAAAAACTGCTATCTGATCGATTTCCGCTCCCCAGAATTGATGACATTCTAGATCAACTGGGTCGAGCTAAGTACTTTTGCTGTTTTGACCTAATGTCGGGCTTTCAACAAATTGAATTGGACGAAAAATAAAAAAATATAACATCTTTTTCAACAAACAATGGCTCATTTTGCTTCACGAGATTACTATTTGGTATTAAAATAGCCCCGAACTCATGTATTTGCAATAGAATGTTCCGAAAAACACATGCTTAAAAACTTAACAAATGTTGTTGACATATGTAAGAAATACCACCTAAAACTACATCCAGAAAAATTCTGGTCATAAATGCACTAATAAAGGACTCCTGCCAGATGGCAAGAAATTTGACGTCGTCGAAAATTGTTTAGCCCCACATGATGCAGACAGCGGGAGAGGATTTGTAGCATTTTGCAACTATTATCGTCGTTTTATTAGGAACTTCGCTGATTATTCACGGCACATTAGATTATGTAAAGAGAACGTTCCGTTTGAATGGACTAGCGAATGCCAAAACGCATTTCTGCACCTTAAAAAAAGAATTTTGCATAATAAGAGATGCAAGTAAACAAACCTTCAAAGCCTTAATGGAATTCAACTCTCAATAGCGTATGCATCTCGTTCATTTACAAAAGGTGAAAGCATTAAAAGTACAACAGAACAAGAGTTAGCAGCAGTTCATTGGACAATTGCACATTTTAGACCTTATATTTATGGAAAACACTTTACAGTAAAAACAGATCACAGACCTTTTTTTTTTGTTGCAGACGTACTTTCGCGCATAACAATAGAGGAACTCAAAGAAATTCAAAATAAAGTCCTGAAAGTCACTACCAGGCGATAATGTAGACAAGAAAAATCTGTACAGTTAAAAATAATGAACTATTACCAAGGCATTGTCATCAAAATGTATCTAAGCCCAACATATATGAAGTCATTACAAATGATAAAGTACGAAAAGTAGTGACCTTGCATGTAACAGAATCAAAATGTTTTTTCAAACTTAGAAATAAATTTATCGTAAGAATTGAAGTTAGCGATTTATATACTATTGGAATTCCCGACTTCGGTTAGTTCTTTTAGGCTCGGAAAGTAGGGTCGGTATATTAAAAATCAGCCAACTTAAAGTGTCACTGAGCAAAAAGGTCTTTGAATCAGTTTTAATAGACACTTTTAAATTAAATATTAAAATCATTACGAGTAGCGCTACTCCAGCCGGTGACCCTAATACAAAATGAAAAAGAGAGACAAAACAATACTGTCTACTTACCATGACGATCCAACCCAAGTGGCATAATAAGAACAAATCAAAAGACAAGAAGTACCATATGTCTAAAACAAAAACACACACAGAGGGAAAAAAGCAAGGTCTGATGAATGTGAGGCATTATCTTAAATAAAAATATTGAAATATCCAAATTACCTGATGTGACCACACACATTAACATAAGAGCATTCCAGCGTATATGAAATCCGGACGACCGCGCGTGGAAATGCTGAGCACGCACCTCGCACCTCAAGTGGCCAAATAATACACAACGTTGTCAAGTCAAAGTCAAGCTGGGCTGTAGTTGTCCAGTCGTTAAGGTGTCTAGTCGAAGACGTTTGTTGTCGTTTTTGACAGTTCAATCAAACACGATGTTCAGTCAGCACTAAGCATATTCATAGTCATGGCTCTCGAAAATAGCTTTTTTCACATACCAAATGAGGAATCCAGTCGCCGTTTTACTGTGTTCGTCACCAAAGAGGGACTATTCGAGTTTTGCAGAGCTCCATATAGTTTTTGCAACCCTCTAGCTGTATTTAACCGATTCGTAATTTCGTGTTCCAAAACTTGGTTAAAGATGATGTTGTGAATAATGTTAACGACATTATATTGTATGTGCAAACAAACGACGAGTGCATCAACAAACTGAAGAAAGTTCTACTGAAAGCCGCTAAGTATAGCCTATGAAATAAATGGAAGCATTGTCACTTATTGCAGGACCAAATACACTTTTTGCGTCATTCAGTTAAGGATAGATTTCGCCAGGTCAGGCGAAAATACGAAATTGCCTAACAAAGTAAGAGATGCGCACAGTGCCGAACACTTTGACGTGTAGAAAACAATACATATGCTGCAGCAACAGTTTTGGATGCCACACTCTGAGAGAAAAGTTATTCAAATAATCAACAGTTGTGTAAAATATGATTTGTCAACAAAAAAATCGACAACCGGAATATGTCCCATTATACCATTCATGTAGACCAATAGACGCTACCTCGAAACAGTATAGGTTATTTTTGGAGTCTTTGATGCTCTTACCAAATTTGTATCCAAGCTGGTTGAAGGTTATTTCCAAAAGAACGGTATAGTTCATTTCTGGGTCCATATCGTGCTACTACGTTATTAAAGCAGCACTAGTTGAGGGTCCATCAGTCTCTTGCATGGAACATATGAAATAATGTAAATATGCAACCGTTAATGATGATGTCTAGACGTCAAGGTGTCCAGTCAAAGTCGTATTAACTAAGCTAAATCGTATTGCATAAAGACCTTTTGTATCATTATCACTCACAAGGAAAATACCTTACATTTATTCTAGCCCATTTTCCGTCACTGTTCTACGTTTGGAACAGTGAGTTTTGTAATTTGTAAAAAATTCTATGTTTTGCATTTATTTTGACAGAAGAAGCGACAAACGAATGTACACATTTATTTTATGCTGCTTGTTAACTTTTTAGATAAAATAGTGTACTGTTCATCAATGTTCTTTAACTTCGGCCATATTTTTCATTAAATATTTTATAAAATATTTAAATATTTTTTTCACAAATGTAAAGTATATTGTCGATGGTGCAATATATAAATTAACAAAGAATCTTCTTTAACTTCATAAAAAAAACAATGTTTATTAACTTTGAATTTTACAAGAAGTTATACTGGAAGATTCAGGAGCTACTTAAAGACTCAGTTTGGTGCGTCGGCGCTGGCGGTGACGCTGGCTGAGTCCAAAGGTCCAAACGATGCGTGGGACCCTCTTTATTGTTTATGTCCAAAAATCGATCGTTGTTTATGTCTGGACTTCTAGTGGCGTGATTTGGGCTATTGAAGATTTTGGGGTGCCTGCTTGCTTGTACCGAACTTGATACTTCCTTTCAAGTGTCGGTATTGAGTTTTCACTGCTGCGTACTTATTGGTCATAAATGTTTATGATTTCTTCTAGTAGTTTTCCTCTAGTAGGCGGCGTAGACTGCGTCAATGAGATGTTTGACAAAGCCGGGTGTTAACTCTCCCCCTCTTAAATGCGGACGTCCTCGGACGCTACGATGAATTGAACTGGTGCTATTGGGGCTTCAAAATGTGGTGCGTTTCAAGTTAGTGTGTTGCAACATCTTTTGATGATCCGATTTTGTTTTAATTTTGCTGTTTCATTTCAGATCCTCAACTACTATTTCTTTTTTATACCTCGGAGTTAACTTTAAACCTAACCTCTTGTTGATTTTAACATAGACTATATCGCCTGGATCGTACATTTTTATGGTGTCCTTTTTATTGTTATAATTTAAGTCAGTAATCTGTTTGTTTAATATTTTCTCTGCAATTTTCTTCCTCTCTTGGTTTAATTTCTCGGGGTCAAAAAATGAATTAATCGGTTTTTTTTCCTGTGGTACTGTGTATTGTTCTGTTGTATTCTATTACTGCTTTAAATACTAAATCTTCAAATTCTATTTTTGGGTTTTGGTGCTTAAGGCATCTCATGATTTCTGTTATTGTAGAGTGAAATCTCTCAATTTGTCCGTTGCTGGACGAAGCATAAGGTGGTGTAGTATAGACTTGTATTTGGAGTTGATTATTTAGCAAAAATTTTATAGACGCTGAATTTAAAGATTTCTCGTTATCCATAACAACGGTTTTAGTTGTCCCGAAGGCTATCAAAAGTTCTTGCAAAGGTGTTTTCAAGTGCTCTGCCGCTTTTGACCTAACCAGTTTTACCATTGCATATTTAGAGAACTTGTCTATTGCGGTTAGAATTATTCTGCTTTGTGTGGAGTATAGATCAATGTGAATTATTTCACCTGGATATAGTGGCATTGGAGTGGCTTGAATCTCACCGTTTGGTGGGTGCCTCTGATATTTTGAAATTTTACAGGTTTGACATGCGTTAACTATTGTTTCTACTTTACCCTTCATTTTGGGGAAAAAATATTGTGAGAGAATTTGAGCTTTGTTTTCAATAGCGTTTCTGTGTGTTCTTTGATTATTATCTCTTCTTGTTCATTCTCGTTAGTGATATCCTCAACTTGTCTTTGGGTGTATCTAGCCTTATAATTCCTAAAATGCAAAGGGTATATTTCCTGTATTCTGCCCATAATTGCCTCGGAGGTAAATATACCGTTTCATTTATTTATTAAGTTGGGATCCATTTTCTCTTTCAAGATTTTAATCACATCAGACTCGGAGTATTCAGATTGTTTTATGGTGTGCCTATGGTATGTTGGAAAAATTATTTCGAAATTTTGGCTCGGTATGGGATCTATGAGGATAAGGATTTGGTTTTTAAAGACATTGATCGGAACTTCCATGGTTGGAATGAGTTCATGACCAGAGCTTTCGTCGCTATGAACCGTAGCTGATGTACTACTGGCGTTGATAAATGTTGGATTTCTCGACAACGCATCTGCTACATTATTTGAACATCCTGGTTTATATTTTAACTGATAATCGAATTCCTCAAGGTAACTTTTCCATCGTTTCAGTTTGCCGTTATGGTTTTTTGTGCTAAGGGCAAAGGTAAGGGGTTGATGATCGGTGTGTATGATCACCTTAGACTTGCCATAAAGGTACATTCTTAATTTCTGTAGAGCCCACGCTATCGCTAACATTTCTTTTTCATTGGTAGCGTAGTTTTCTTCAGTTGGCGTGAGCGTACGCGAAATAAATGTAATGGGTCTTCCCTTTTGTTCCAATACTGCTCCAATGGCCCTATTGGAAGCATCTGTTGTCAGATGGAACTCACAAGTGAAGTCGGGATACGACAAAGTTACATCCTGTGAGGTCAAAGTGTCTTTTATCTTGTTAAATGAGTCAAGTTCAATCTCACCGAACGATATCTCGACTTTGTCTGAGCTGGTCTTGCTTGATCTCCCAAACTCACCGCGAAGCATGGTGGTCAAGGGCTTGGCCAATTTCGCGAAATCCTTCACGAATCTACGATAATAACTAGCTAATCCCAGGAATGATCGTAAGTTCTTCAGTGTTTTTGGAATTGGAAAGTTTCTAACAGCCTGTACCTTTTCAGGATTTGTTTTCACTCCATCTCTAGAGATCACTACTCCCAAAAATTCTACGCTTTGTTTAAAGAAATCACATTTCTCTACTTGAACCTTCATATTTGCGTTTGACAGAGTGGAAAAAACACTAGCTAGGTGTTGAAGATGTTCCTCCTCTGTTTTACTGAAAATTATTATATCGTCGATATAGACGTAACATATTTCCCCGATATGCTCCCTAAGGATATCATCCAGAGCTCTTTGGAAAATGGAAGGTGAATTTTTCAATCCGAAAGGAAGACGCGTAAATTCATATTTACCGCCGTTTACTGTGTATGCAGTTTTCTCGATATCAGATTCCTTAAGAGGGATCTGATGAAATCCACTTTTTAGATCTAGGACAGAGAAATATTTATTATTGCATAATTGAGCAATTATTTCTCCTATTTCTGGTATAGGATATCTATCCGAAACTGTGACTGCATTTAGCTTCCTGTAGTCGATGACTACCCTGTATTTCTTTTCTCCAGAGCTATTGCTCTTCTTTGGTACAATCCATACGGGTGCATTATATTGTGACCGTGAGGGTCTGATTATGCCATCGTGCAGCAATTCGTTTATCTGTTGTTCCACTACCCTTTTAAAGAAGCGGGATAAGGATAGTGCCTCGAGTGGACTGGAATGTCCGATGTCGTTCGGATTTCTCCTTGGACATTTGTAGTAAAGGTCAATTTTTTATTGGGGTCCGCGAAGAGGGTGTTGAATTCTTCCCGAAGTGCTCGCAGACCTGTTTCCTGACTTTGGGTTAATCCCTCAGAACTTACAGCATTGACCTGATGTGCTGTCATTTGATTAATACGGACAACGTGGGTGTAATTGATGTACAGTAAATCTTTTCCGATATCAATTACAGCATTTAATTCTTTCAAAGAATCATTACCTAAGATACCGTGGAATGGTTTTAGGTCCGGCAATAGGAAAAATTTAATTGGAGTCTCAGGCTGATTGAATAATCCTAACGTGACATGCTGGGTTATGAGTATACGACCACTTACGGTGTTCGCATAAAATATGCTTTCATTTCGTTTTATATTTTTGGCTATGGTTGGTTGAATATAATTTTTGTTAGATCCGGTATCGATTTAAAAATTATAGGTAGTTCCTTCTTTGTCACGAACTATAAAGTAAGGCAAAGAGGAACGGTTTAACCTAAAAAATTAATGGTGTCCTCGACTTGTGGTTGCTGAGGAGCACTTGTTTGAGGCTCAGAATCCTCCTTTTGTTGTGAAACTAATTCTGATGCATTATTCTCCATAATGCTGAGCGTTGTAAAATCCTTGTTGTTGGAATGTATTGCGTGGGACTTGCTGATGATAGGGTATTGGTCTTGGTTGGTAATTTTGAAAATTAGCTGGAGCCGCTTGTACTGGTACATAAACTTTCTGTGGTTGGATTTTCTGATACTGTGGTGGCTTGGGTCCTAACGGTGGTCGTGTGTCACGATGACCGAGATTATTCCTAGCTCGTTTATTGTCTAGCATTTCACACAACTGTAACGCATGTCTCAGATTGTGTGGTTGAGCGAGGCTTAACCTATCTGAGAGGTCTCCATTTAGGCCTCTTAAGAAGGTATCCAATGCCCTATCCCTTATCTGTTTTGCCATGGCTTCCATGGTCTCGGTGCTATACCCCATTGTTTTGATTTGATCCAGAATGAGGGACATATGATCGTAAACCACATAATAAAAATCGTGCACTGACAAATTTTTCTGCTGCAATGTGAATAACTGATATTCGAGAGTGCTCAGATCACGTTTGTCTGAATACTCTTGTAATAAACACTGCGAGATCGCTTCCCAATTCAAAGGGGTGCGATAAGACTTCAGCAGCGAATTAGCCTGACCAATAATTTTGACACGGATGGTAAATAAAATGGCATAGTATTTAGGTGTACCCTGCAATGACGCATATATTTCCATTACCCGCGAGGTATTTGTATACCAGGTGGTGAACTCTTGGCGACTCCCTAAGAAGACACCTACAGTCCTAACAATCTCTGGTATTCTTTCTAGATCTCCCCAACTATCATCTAGATTTGGTACTGTCTGGTCTTTATATTTTGGTTTTCCTATTCCTGCAACATTTAATTGGGTGATCAACGCTTGCATCTGGTCTGACATTTCTTTTAATTTGGGAGAAACTAAATTTCCTACAATGACCTCTAACCCTGATATATTCACGGCTTCAATGGTTCTAGGAACCATTCCGGCACTTGAGGTGGACGCTTCGTTCGGATTCATTGCTGATTGTTTCACTATGGGATTCTTAACCCAACTATCTACTGACAATATCGTCTTAAAGAGACTCGGATAACGCGGAGTACAAATCGCACTCGAGTTCGAGTATATATAAGGAAACGCGGAGCGGAATTTGAACTCAAACGTTTGTAAAAAAATTTGTATGCAATTTGGAAGTGATTTTCAGGTGACAAAAAGAAATTTGATTTAAATAGTTCTCAAGTTGTTGTGTTAGTTTCGTAGATGGGTTTTAGTATTGTCAGAGCGACCAAGCGCATCTTTGTTGACGGTTTTGTAATTAGTATTATTATTATAGTAGTTTAAAAAAAATATTATATTCGATTTTTAGGAGTTAACTTATTATTGAATAAAAAAAAAAAATTTAAATAAATTTTCAAATAAATTTTCCTTTTTCTTTTGGGCACTTAATTCTTAATTCTTTCTTGTTTGATCTTGATTCGCTTATATTTTAGTTTCTTGCAATTCTTTTTTAATATCACTTAACTTATTTTTCACTTAACTTACATTAGAACTAGAAACATTTCGGTGCTTTTCCTTGCCGATACGTGGAAATTCCTCGTCTTTCCCGCGATGATGTCGGGTACTAGCGTTCCTCCGGTATACTTCCGCAAGGTCCTCCTCGAACTCGTACTAAGAAGGTGCAGCGACAAATTTGTTGACCCTGTCCAGTGTAGATCGGTTAGACACAGTTTTTTAATACGCGTCACTAAGGGCTCGATTTAGAGTGCTTTTTTGTTTCACGAAAACTAGAGTCTTTCACTTTTCTACACTGAGTTTTCCAGGGTCCCTGCTCGGGCGCCAATTAACAAAGAATCTTCTTTAACTTCATAAAAAAAAAACAATGTTTATTAACTTTGAATTTTACAAGAAGTTATACTGGAAGATTCAGGAGCTACTTAAAGACTAAATTTGTGCTGTGAAGTTGGAGTGAAGGAAAGCCTCAGTTTGGTGCGTCGGCGCTGGCGGTGACGCTGGTTGAGTCCAAAGGTCCAAACGATGCGTGGGACCCTTTTTATTGTTTATGTCCAAAAATCGATCGTTGTTTATGTCTGGACTTCTAGTGGCGTGATTTGGGCTATTGAAGATTTTGGGGTGCCTGCTTGTTATTTTAATAGAGAAGCTTTTATATTTATTGAAAGTTTGGTATTTGTTTAATTTTTTGTAACATTATGATTCCCTATTACAACACCCGTTGACTAATATAAAAAAGAGGCCGGATATTCGCTTGCTAGCTCTCAGCTGTGGTTATAGTATGTATTACTTATAAATATGTATATATATGTACATGTATATTTTGTTAATATCTAATTGTTATGCATAAAAGGTAAATTTTAACTCTATTGGACAGCTCCGTCCCCTTGGTCTGGATAGTTATCTCCATACTCCTAACTGGAGCGGGGTCCTCATAGGATTTGGACTCTGGCTCCTCTGCTTATGGTCCATCGGTCCGTATCAGAGAGCTGCAACAAGCCACCGACACTTAAGGTGCACCGGGTAAATGTAGGGTGTTTTTGACACCCGTGTGTTTTTAACCACCGCACAAATGTGTACAATCGCTAGCCTCACGAAAATACTTGAGTGTTTGTGCACACAAGCTGCAAAAGTGAGTAAGTATTTTTTTCGCATATGTGTGTACAGCATGTGCCGGCGCTTGAGCCTCGAAAAAAAATGAGTCAAAAGACATATACAAAAATTGAGTCATAGAATGTGTAGAGTGTTTTGGGTGTTGGGTTTTTTTCTTTCAAGCCTTTGCTTGATTTTTTTTTTTTTTCGCAAATAAGAAAATTTAACACATAAATAATTAACTTAAGAAATAATACTTCATTTATTAACTTATAAAAAAAAAATTAAAACAAATTAAAATATAAAACTTAATGTTTTTGCTTCAGTGCATTAAACTTAATTAAATTATAATTTTAGGTTTTTATAGTAAGAATGTAGAAAAAGCAAATTGTCGACAGTTTTCGGACCTAATCTATTTCTTTTTTCTGTTAATATATTGCCCGCTAAAGAAAAGACCCTCTCAGCTGCTGCACTACTCGCTGGTATTGAAAGGAGATGTAATGCTAATTTTGATAGCAGAGGATAACAATTTTCCTTGGTTTTCCACCACTCAATGGGTTCAAAAAACTCGCTTAAAGCAACTCTCTCAGTACAATAACTTTCTATTTCATCTAACGGCGATTTATTATTGTTGTTTGACTGAGTTACCAGTTGGGAAAAGAAAAATGTTGTTTTTGGCACAAAAGTTTGGCTTTTAGGTTTAGTTGCCAATTCACAACTTGGGCTTACTGGACATAACTCTATACTTGAGAAACTACTATTTCAGGAAAACGTTGGTTGCAAACAAATTTCAGCACTTTTCTGCATGTACTGCAATAGACCCAGCCTTCAAGAACAGTTTGGTCCTCTTGAAAAATGTCATACAATATTGTCCAAATTACACTTTTGCCTTTATGTTTTGCAGCTACGGTGTATATACCACGATCTATTTTATTTTTAATGTCTTCAGGTGTCATTGCTGCAAAGTTTACGCTAGCATAATTAAAGAAGCACTGAACTCGAACACTAAGACGCAATCTAATGAAGGAAAAAACGAACGACAATTACGCATACATATACACACAAGCACCATGGTGTGTGCAAAATACTCGGGTGATACATATGTGTTTTGCTTACTTCTATTTATAGCTCATTGCCTTTTTTCGCACTTACGCCTATTCCCTTTTTCGTTTTTGTTATGAGTGCGACCGGCACGCGTTGCCGAAAAATGCCTGGTTGCATGGAACAAAAGAAACGGTACATTTTATGAGCGAGAGCATGATATTGTTGGCACTCGCAGCACACATAAAACTTTTGATAAGTGTGTGTCTCTGCTTTGCTTACCCGGTGGCGAGTAATACCGGGACACAAATTTCATTGGGTGTGAGTAGGATGTCAAAATATGGCACACTTGCAGTTCTCTGGTCCGTATCCCCGTGACGCTCACGATGATGGCGTGGTAAAACCGCCGCCAAAGAAGTATCCATTATATTAGCCCTTAATAATTACGAAGGTTTCAGCAGCTTGACATTATAGTCTCAGCCTCGGCCGGCTATCCCATGCCATTTTATTCGCCTGAGTTTTTCCATTGCCATTAAACCCGTAGCGTAGCATGGCGACGCGGTGTTACATCGAGGGGACCTATCCTCCGGATAGTTCGACACCGCGAGTTCATAGCGATGAAGAGAAATTGCCCCTTCTCGTCAGGGCTCTGGTTCTGAACCAATGAAGACTCGATAGAGTTTATGGAATTCCGACACCAGCATTGCCGTGAATCCCAATGTCAGGAGTTAGTGTCTCTGGATATAGTAGAGGGGGTAGTTTGTATGGCAGGTCCAAGACTTCTAGTCCGAATTTTGAATCGTTCAAAATAACAAAAATTGACCAACTAGCTTCTTGTAGTTAGTACTCATACCGGCCAAGGGACATTTTAGTCTGTTTACGTCAATTCTTTTTTTTCATTATTTTTTTCCTTTACTCTTTATTCCTTTTATTCCGCGTTAGTCAATGTTTTCTTTTCTCCATTAATTTTTTTCTTACTCACTGTCTTCTTATGCACGGCCTTTTCGTATTTTGTTTGACCGGCGTTATCTTTTATTCTCTATTTTTCTTGAGGGTTTCCGTTTTCTCGAGACAAACAATCGTAGGTGCCTCTTATAAAAAAATGTAATTATGTTTGCCAGGACATTCATTTTGTAGCGCGGCTATATAGCATGAAGAAAAGAAATCTTAGAGTAGTCGGCCATCGGTTTATAAACGTCTAGACGAACGAAAGGGGATTATGCCACGGTGCTCGTTTGTTAGTCTTAAGAGTCACGGACGAACGATTCACGGCGCAAAGAACGTGAGGACAAAGAATCAATATGGGATTGTTCAAGTAACTGTTCTAAGGTAACGGAAAGTTATTCTCTGATCTGCTAGTCAGATATGTATCTTATATGTCAGGCCAATCGGAAGATTTTAGGCTGATGTCAACAACAATGCGACAATGAGCGAGAGTCCTACATATCAGAATGCAAGCGAAGCGAGAAAAAAGCCAAAACGACGAGTTGAAACGAGTTGTAAGAGAGCGATTCTGAATTGCTTTATAGCTTTGGTGATACGAGTGGTTTTGTTGCGTGCTGAACTTAAATAATCGTTGGAAATATGTTTTTCGCAATTCAAGTTATTATAAGTTTTTCACACGGTATCAAAAGTTGTCCAACACTTTTCCAGTTTTGAATAAATTTTCTTCAAAACGTAGTCAAATGTATTGATGGACATTCGAGTATAAATTAAAAATTTGTCTGAATCCAGTCTTAAATTTGAATACAAGTTGTGAAATTCTCCATTCACACGATTTTGATTTAGAGGATGGATCCCGTTGGTTTTTTTCTGACATCAGCCTTACACGTGACCTGTGCTCTGGCAGGAGTAGTCCACAGCTATTAGGATTCAGGGTGGGGTGTCAATCGAGAGTGTCTAAAAGAAACGCCGATCGGAATATCTGATTGCACAGTTCTACCCAAGGAAACGTATATCTTACTTTTCTTTTCCATAACTTTCACTATAATAATTTTTTTCAGAAAAAACAAAGTCACGTCCAAACTCAACGATTTTGTCTCCCTTAAGCGAACAGCATCATTATTTTTTTTTAAATTTAAGTTTTGTATTAGATTTTTATCAAGGTTGGCGATTTCTTGGAAAAATGCCTGTTTCTTCGGTTCATAACTTGTAATATGTTGATTGTTTTTATTAACTTTCTTTGGCGAAGTTTCTTAGAAAGAGATTGCCAGAAATTTTCAATTATAATTTTCTGTTTGAAGCTTATTTATAAAATGATACCTTTTAATGCTCAATAGAGCAGCAGAAACATCACACTTATCTTGTTTACGATGCAAAATAAGAATAAGCTTGTAACCACTGATCTAATGATAACGATGATTACTGATAAAAGCACTGCTGAAAAACTACCAATAATCTTGCCCAGTCAAAGCCAGTCCCAAGCGCAGCGGTGGCGGGGTTGGGGCTTTAAACCTTCTGTCCTATGGCTTTGTTGAAAGCTTAAATTTATCCTCAGTTTAAGTTTATATAAACATGTACAGAAGCATTTCGGCATAGAACTGAAAATTTTGGAACAGAAATAGATTTTGCCAATATCTATCGAACCAATTGTAAAAATTTTATAAAAGAAAGAAATTTTTGTTTTTGACCATTAACTCACACCTTTTATTGGCCACGCCCACTTAAATTTCAATACTAAAAATTACTAATCTTCTACGATTGGAACAGTAAGTTTTGTAATTTGTAAAAAATTCTATGTTTTGCATTTATTTTTACAAAAGAAGCGACAAAAGAATGTACACATTTATTTTATGCTGCTTGTTAACTTTTCAGATAAAATAGTGTTCTGTTCATCAAAGTTCTTTAACTTCGGCCATATTTTTCATTAAATATTTTATAAAATATTTAAATATTTTTTTCACAAATGTAAAGTATATTGTCGATGGTGCAATATATATAAATATATATGTACATATATAAATGTATACATACCGAAATGGGTTAAATGTTATTTTACAAATGTTTTTTTATTTGAAACAGATTGTGCAATATATATATAAATATATTTTTGTCGGAGATTGAATTAGGCATTTCTAATAATTTGAATTGTGTGCCTACTGTTAAGGCGAATTGATCAGTGTTAAGTAATGAATATCATGACTGATGTAGGACTGTTTTACACTAGATATGTGCGATGACAGTATAGGCTATCATCGAGTGTGGCTCGATATGCGGTTGAGAGAATTCAGTCTATTTTCCTTCTGGAATTTAATCTGAAAGCACGTGACAAAAATGGAAGCCAATAATGGAATCCACGATTCAGGAATCCCTGAAATCCTCAACTTTCCGATATCAGAAGTGGGATCTAACTCAAGACCAACAATACAATTTTTTTTTTTTTTAATCATATTTTATTTGCAATCTGCTTTAGACTAGGCAATAAACAAATTGACTTAATTTAAGTAATAATAGGTTTAAGATGGTTTAAGCTCCAGTGAACTCACATATTACATATTAATTACATATTTACATATTAATAACTACCTATTTGTTTCTCTATATGGCAGGTCCAAGACATGAGTTCTTTTTAGACGTCTTGTGGTGACAGAGTTATCTAATAGACTTAATGCTAAAGCGTTTTCATCGTCATGTAGCCTATTTATATATCTACTTGTATGAGATTTTATCTCGTCTATGACGGTGGGTATTTGGAGATCTTTATGGATATCTGCGTTGGTCATATATCGACAAGCGCCTGTTATTGATCTGAGAGTCTTGGACTGATATCTCTGCAGTATTTCTATGTTTGATTTGCTGGCTGTAACCCATAGCTGCAGCGCGTAAGTCCATACTGGCTTTAGAACAGCCTTGTATAGCCGTATTTTGTTTTCAAGGCTTAACTGAGATCGAGGTCCTAGTAACCAGTACATTTTCCTTGTCTTTTCTTTTAGCTGTTTTTGCTTTGCCTTGATATGCTGCTTCTAAGTGAGTCGTCGATCCAAGTGAATTCCCAAATATTTCACCGATTCGCTATGTGGGATGATAGAGCCATTTAGCGACGGACACTTTCCAGGTCTCAGCGAGAATGTGACCTGTACTGATTTCTGAGTATTCACCACTATTCTCCACTTTTTAAGCCAAACTTCAATAAGTCTAAGTTCCTCTTGAATTATGTTTGACGCTTCAAGTATGTTACTGCTCGTAGCGATGACTTAGCATATGTTGCTATTTCAACAGCGTTTGTGGAGGGTAGATCGGAGGTGAAAATAGTGTACAAAACTGGTCCTAAAACGCTCCCTTGGGGGACACCGGCACTAGCAGTGTTTATGCTAGACGATTGTCCACGTTCAAGGACATAAAATGCTCTGTTTTTCAAATATGATTTAAGAATTAGAAAGTATGGCGCAGGTAGCCACTTTTTAATTTTGTAGAGTAGACCGTCATGCCAGACTTTGTCAAATGCTTGCTTAATATCTAATACTCCTGTGCAGTACATTTTGCATTCTAGTGCGTTTGTAATTGCGTTCGTAATGCGGTGGATCGTGCCGTGCCCCCTTCTAAACCCGAACTGATGTTCAGGTATGATGTATAGTTCATCCAGTACAGGTAACATTCTTCTTAAAAGTATACGTTCAAATACTTTAGAGAATGTCACCAGCAAGCTTATGAGACGGTATGACGATGTGCATTCTTTCGGCTTATTGGCCTTAGGGATCATAATGACTTCAGCACATTTCCACCTAGTTGGAAAGTATTCTAGTCTAAGCATAGCATTATAGATGTACGTCAGCAGTCGGATGCATTTCGGCGGAAGATTTTTTATTGTACCTCCACAAGTTTTGTCATATCCGGGGGATTTTTTCTTATTTGTCCTTTTTATTTCCTCTACGACTTCTGTAAATGTCGTTTGCCTTATCGGCAGGCTCATTTGACATGGATAATCTAAAAATCCGTGTACCTCATTCACTGTATCAGGATCATTTTCTGGGTTTGGCTTAAAAACTGAACATAGGTGGTTAGCAAAGGCCTCAGCTTTCTCTACATTTCCTCTGCAGCGTTGTCCGATGTTGTCGACAATTTTGGTAGCTCTTCTGGTGGGCCTTTTTAAATATCTACATGCTTTCCAGAGACTATATTGTAGGTCACTTGTATGTGGGTCGAGACTTTTTAGAAAGTCTGCTGTCGAGTCGTTTTTAATTTCCCATAGTTTGTTGTTAAAGTCCAACAATAAATGAGGAACAGTTTCGCATTTTATTAGAACAACAAAATCGAAACTTCTGAGAGCTAGCAAAAACTTTTCGTGCATCGCCTCGACAAGATGGTGAAATTGTTCTACCGAAATTTAACTCCGACGCTGCTGGAGCCAACGCCACGCAATGGTGTGCTACGGTGGACATCGTTCTAAAAGAAAAACCATTGCAAGGTAGTGCGTTAATTTGACGAAATCATTGGAAGGAAGCTCTTCGCCGTGGTTATCGCAGATTTGCTACCCAGACATTGCATGGGAACAATTTAGACAGCTTTTCAAGCAAAGATACGAAAACTCAAAGACACCGGCCGCAAACTGCTGCATTGGTTGTTCTTGGTCATTTAGCAAACTATGAACGCAGACTACAACGAATTGCGTACACAGGGGCCATTTGCAGCAGACGAGACTTACAGTCCGAGTTACAAGTCTTTTCGTTTGACAATAAGCGGTCCAGCTCTTCAGACGATTATTCAATTGCAAAGCATGCTAAAACATTGCCAATCAAATGTTACTCATGTGGGAAGCTTGGACACAGGAAGTCGGAATGCAGAGTGCAGAACCTTCTGCATCTGGAGAAGATCATCGAGCTTCGTCAGTGCGTGCTAAAGTCGTGACATGCTATCGATGTCACGAGCCGTGACACATCTCTCCTCAATGCCCCAAGAGTTCGGATGGTGACGCAGGATCACGTGTGCATAAAAGGGTTAACCTATGTGTCGTTGATGAACCAAAAGCAATTATGTTGCACCGAGGTGAGAATTATCCGATTACATTTGATTCAGGCGCAGAATGCTCGTTAGTCAAAGAGAGCATAGCACACAAACTGTCTGGGAAAAGAACAAATAACGTAAGATCATTAAGTGGAATTGGTAATGTTAGTGTAGTTTTGTCAATTCAAATCACAAGTAATGTAATGATAAATGGAAATTGTATCGAAGTAGTATTTCATGTAGTCCAAGATAGTAATATGAAAAATAATATTGTAATTGGCCGCGAAATTTTAGCACAAGGATACTCTGCTATAGTATCAACAGAAGGTGTGGAAATAATTAAAGACAAAACAGTAAACGTTTGTTCTGTAAAAAGTTACGAAAATGATTTTAATAATTTAGCAACTCAAGCACAGGGAGAAGATAAAAATCAATTGTTAAGATTGTTAAGAAAGCATTCAAAATCATTCATTCGCGGAACTCCTTTAACTCGCGTAACTACTGGTGTAATGTCAATTCGATTAGTAGAACCCACCAAGACTGTGCAAAGACGCCCTTACAGATTCAGTCCCAGTGAAAAAGAATTACTCCGGTCAAAAGTTCAAGAGCTAATAGATTATAATGTAATAAGGCCGAGCAGTTCTGCTTATGCTAGTCCAGCACTTTTAGTGAAAAAGAAAAACCGGATCTGTAAGACTCTTTGTCGATTATAGGAAATTAAATAGAAATACCATTTCAGATAAGTTTCCTCTACCATTAATTTCAGATCAGATAGCTAGATTGCGTGGAGCAAGATACTTTACTTGCTTGGACATGGCTTGCGGGTATTATCAGGTCCCATTACACGAGCACTCCATTGAGTACACTGCATTTGTCACTCCCGACGGTTAATTTGAGTTTTTAGCGATGCCGTTTGATCCAAAGAATGCACCGTCGGTTTTTCAAAGAGCAGTGATGAAAGCAGTGGGCGATATCGTCTATATGGATGATATAATGATCGTGGCGTCAATTATGAAAAAGCTATTGAAAGATTTGAGATCGTCTTGAATATTTTGACTAAGGCAGGCTTTTCGTTTAATGTAGAAAAATGCTCATTTTTGAGGGATTCTGTTCAGTATCTAGGATACGAAGTACAGGAGGGTGGGATTCGTCTAAATTTGCGTAAAATTGAAGCATTAAGCGCATTGCCATTATAGGATTGGCTTCGTATTTTCGCCAATTTGTACCAGGATTCTCACAGCTATTGAAACCTCTTTACCCCCTTACATCTATTAAAATTAATTTTGATTGGACGAATGAACATGAGAAGGTTCGCAAACAGATTATTGATATCCTTACAAGCAAACCAGTCTTGGTAATATTTGATCCTAAATACCCCATAGAACTGCATACAGATGCAAGTGCCATTGGCTATGGAGCCATACTTTTGCATCGAATTGAAAATAAACCGTATGTGGTTGAATATTTCAGTAAAACTACTAGTGTGTGTGAATCGAAATACACGTCTTATGAGTTAGAAACACTCGCGGTAGTTAATGCAGTAAAACACTTTAGAAATTATCTACATGGTAATAGGTTTGTCATTTTTACTGATTGTAATTCGTTAAAGGCTTCTAGAACAAAAATTGAGCTATCACCTAAAGGCAAACGTATGGCCCATGTAGATTTTTTGTCAAGGAATCCTTTACCTGATAAGAAAAAAGAGAATCAAAATAAAGTTGTATAAAAACATGTACAGTTGATGAAAATTTCTGAAAATTGGATTCAAGCCGAACAACAACGCGATCAGGATATTTTGCAAACAATTAACAAGTTAAGTGAGGGTGAACTTTCTAAAGATTTAGCTGCAACTTATGAGATGAGAGCTAATGTGCTTTACAAAAAAATTCAAAGAAATTGTAGGACTCGTTAATTGCCAGTCATTTCTAGAACCTTTAGATGGTCTGTAATAAACCAAGTAAATGAATCGATCTTATACTTAGGTTGGGAAAAGACCCTAGATAAAGTGTACGAGCATTACTGGTTTACGGGAATGGCGAAGTACGCTCGAAAGTATGTTTATTTGTACCACACTTATAAGCTTGACGCAGTTAGTTGTATTGACGCATTGAAGTCATCGATTGCGCTTTTTGGAGTACCTGGTCGATTAGTGGCTGATCAAGGCAGAAGTTTTACGGGATCGAAATTTGTCGAATTCTGTGCTTCTCAGAAAATTCAGCTTCACCTGATAGCGATAGGTGCTAGCCGGGCGAATGGACAGGTCGAAAGAGTGATGAGCACTTTAAAAAATCTATTTACTATCGTTGAATCCAGTGAGCGTTCATGGCAGGATGCTATAGGGGACGTTCAATTAGCATCGAGTTTCAAAATTGAGTCCGTTAGAATTATTAATCGGTAAGAGTGCTCGACCAATGGGATGAGTTCCCATTGATGACGATGAGACAGCGATAGACTCAAATGAACAATGATCTCAGGCTACAAGAAATATGGATAATGAAGCAAGCTATGACAAACTTAGATTTGATAAAGGCAAGGCAAAAGTAGTCAGATTCAGTAAGGGAGATTATGTTCTGATCAAAAATAGTGAGCGACAACAGACTAAGTTGGATCCTAAGTTTCGTGGACCTTTTATGGTCATAGAAGTATTAGAAGGCGATAGATTATCGTTGAAGTCTATGTCAAGTAAAAGACAGTATAAGTACCCACATGATAGTTTAGAAAAAAGTCACTACCAGTCGATAATCAAGAACAAATCACAAGACAGAAAGTGCCATATGTCTAAAACAACGACACACAGAGGGAAAAAAGCAAGGAGGTCTGATGAATGTGACACTTTGTCTTAAATATAAATATTCAAATATCCAAATTAACTGATGTGACCACACACATTAACATAAGAGCATTCCAGCGTATATGAAATCCGGACGACCGCGCGTGGAAATGCTGAGCACGCACTCCGCACCTCAAGTGGCCAAATAATACACAACGTTGTCAAGTCGTCAAAGTCAAGCTGGGCTGTAGTTGTCCAGTCGTTAAGGTGTCTAGTCGAAGACGTTTGTTGTCGTTTTTGACAGTTCAATCAAATACGATGCTCAGTCAGCACTCAGCATATTCATAGTCATGGCTCTCGAAAATAGCTTTTTTCACATACCAAATGAGGAATCCAGTCGCCGTTTTACTGTGTTCGCCACCAAAGAGGGACTATTCGAGTTTTGCAGAGCTCCATATAGTTTTTGCAACCCTCTAGCTGTATTTAACCGATTCGTAATTTCGTGTTCCAAAACTTGGTTAAAGATGATGTTGTGAATAATGTTAACGACATTATATTGTATGTGCAAACAAACGACGAGTGCATCAACAAACTGAAGAAAGTTCTACTGAAAGCCGCTAAGTATAGCCTATGAAATGAATGAAAGCAGTGTCACTTATTGCAGGACAAAATACACTTTTTGGGTCCGTCAGTTAAGGATAGAAAGATTACGCCAGGTCAGGCGAAAATACAGGCTGTACAGAAGCTTGCGCAAACCAAAATTGATAAAAATTTGCAATCGTTTCTGCATTGCCTGTATTTTTTCGTATGTTCCACTGACAAATCTGTTGAAGAGGGGTGCACTTTTTAAGTTTCAAAAGGCCGAGAATAATGCGGTGAATCAACTAAATATCACCAGACTCAAGAATCAGTCCTACGTTTGTCTTGCAGGGAAGCTTTATTAGAAGTACATACAGATGCGTCGATGAATGGATTTGGTGGAAAACTGTTTCAGGAGTTCGAGGAAAAACTACATCCAGTAGCTCATTGGATCAAGAAGCCATCGCCTGCAAGGCGCTAGAGCTACATACTCGAAGTAAAAGCGGACTATCGAGCCATTCAATAGTTTCGCCACTACCTGATGGGCGTAAAATTTACGTTGGTCACCGACTGTGCAGCATTTACACAAAAAAGTAAAGTAGAACATCATGGATCTTATGACATGAGAATTCTACTTTTCGTGTGAAGCATCCAGCCAAGAAAATTCCAAGAAAAATATGTTGACAGCCTTAGCCATTACCCAGTTTATATATTTTCAGTATCGTTCGAAATATCAGCATGCCTTGAAATAGCCCATCAGAAAGATTAGTATATTTTGGCTATTCTAGAGTTTTTAAAGACTCGATCGTACAAAGACTTTCAAATTGATGGATGGAAACGACACCTCGTAGTGATGCCTAATAAAGTAAGAGACGCGCACAGTGCCGAACACTTTGACGTGTAGAAAACAACACATTTGCGGCAGCAACAGTTTTGGATTCCACACTCTGAGAGAAAAGTTATTCAAATAATCAACAGTTGTGTGAATTATGTTTTTGTCAACAAGAAACTCGACAACCGGAGTAAGTCCCATTATACCATTCATGTAGACCATTAGAGACCAATGGACGCTACCTCGAAACAGTATAAGGTATCTTTGAAGTCTTTGATGCTCTTTCAAATTTGTATCCAAGCTGGCTGAAGGTTATTTCAAAAAGAACGGTATAGTTCAATTCTGGGTCCATATCGTGCTACTATGTTGTTAAAGCAGCACTAGTTGAGGGTCCACCAGTCTCTTGCATGGAACATATGAAATAATGTAAATATGCAACCGTTTATGATGATGTCTAGACGTAAAGGTGTCCAGTCGAAGTCTTATTAACTAAGTTTAATCGTATTGTATAAAGACCTTTCGTATCATTATCACTCACAAGAAAAATACCTTACATTTATTCTAGCCCATTTTCCGTCACTGTTCTACGTTTGGAACAGTGAGTTTTGTAATTTGTAAAAAATCCTATGTTTTGCATTTATTTTTACAAAAGAAGCGACAAAAGAATGTACACATTTATTTTATGCGGCTTGTTAACTTGGGTCATATTTTTCATTAAATATTTTATAAAATGTTTAAATACTTTTTTTTCACAAATGTAAAGTATATTGTCGATGGTGCATTATATATATAAATATATATGTATATATATAAATGTATGCATACCGAAATGGGTTAAGTGTTATTTTACAAATGTTTTTTTATTTGAAAAAGATTGTATATATTATATATATAAATATATTTGTATATAGATACTAATGTTTATAATGTATTAACGCGAGCTTTTAAGGCTTGTACGAATTTGGAAAAGTTAAAAACTCTTAGGCGCAAACTATTTTTTGTTTCCTAACTTATTTTAATAGAGAAGCTTTTATATTTATTGAAATTTTGGTATTTGTTTAATTTTTTGTAACATTATGATTCCCTATTACAACACCCGTTGACTAATATAAAAAAGAGGCGGGATATTCGCTTGCTAGCTCTCAGCTGTGGTTATAGTATGTATTACTTATAAATATGTATTTATATGTACATGTATATTTTGTTAATATCTAATTGTTATGCATAAAAGGTAAACTTTAACTCTATTGGACAGCTCCGTCCCCTTGGTCTGGATAGTTATCTCCATACTCCTAACTGGAGCGGGGTCCTCATAGGATTTGGACTCTGGCTCCTCTGCTTATGGTCCATCGGTCCGTATCCCCGTGACGCTCACGATGATGGCGTGGTAAAACCGCCGCCAAAGAAGTATCCATTATATTAGCCCTTAATAATTACGAAGGTTTTAGCAGCTTGACATTATAGTCTCAGCCTCGGCCGGCTATCCCATGCCATTTTATTCGCCTGAGTTTTTCCATTGCCACTAAACCCGTAGCGTAGCATGGCGACGCGGTGTTACATCGAGGGGACCTATCCTCCGGATAGTTCGACACCGCGAGTTCATAACGATGAAGAGAAATTGCCCCTTCTCGTCAGGGCTCTGCTTCTGACCCAATGAAGACTCGATAGAATTTATGGAATTCCGGCACCAGCATTGCCGTGAATCCCAATGTCAGGAGTTAGTGTCAGATATGTATCTTATATGTCAGGCCAATCGGAAGATTTTAGGCTGATGTCAACAACAATGCGACAATGAGCGAGAGTCCTACATATCAGAATGCAAGCGAAGCGAGAAAAAAGCCAAAGCGACGAGTTGAAACGAGTTGTAAGAGAGCGATTCTGAATCGCTTTATATCATCATATAGCTTTGGTGATACGAGCTGAACTTAAATAATCGTTGGAAATATATTTTTCGCAATTCAAGTTATTATAAGTTTTTCACACGGTATCAAAAGTTGTCCAACACTTTTCCAGTTTTGAATAAATTTTCTTCAAAACGTAGTCAAATGTATTGATGGACATTCGAGTATAATTTAAAAATTTGTCTGAATCCAGTCTTAAAATTTAAGTTTTGTATTGAAAAAACGCCTGTTTCTTTGATTCATAACTTATAATATGTTGATTGTTTTTATTAACTTTCTTTGGCGAAGTTTCTTAGAAAAAGATTACTAGAAATTTTCAATTATAATTTTCTGTTTGAAGCTTATTTATAAAATGATACCTTTTAATGCTCAATAGCAGCAGCAGAAATATCACACTTATCTTGTTTACGATGCAAAATATAAACGGATAAAGAATAAGCTTTTTACCGCTGATCTAATGATAACGATGATTACTGATAAAAGCACTGCTGAAAAACTACCGATAATCTTGCCCGGTCAAAGCCTGTCCCGTGCGCAGCGGTGGTGGGGGCCTGGGGCTTTAAACCTTCTGTCCTATGGCTTTGTTAAAAGTTTAAATTTATCCTCAGTTTAAGTTTATATAAACATGTAAAGAAGCATTTCGGCATAGAACTGAAAATTTTGGAACAGAAATAGATTTTGCCAATATCTATCGAACCAATTATAAAAATTTTATAAAAGAAAGAAATTTTTTTTTTTTGACCATTAACTTACACTTTTTATTGGCCACCCCCACTTAAATTTCAATACTAAAAATTACTCTGAAGTATGAAAAATATATTATTATAATTCAAATGCGATATTTGGTTCAATTCGAAAGGTATTCTTATCAAATATTTTGCAAATATTGAAGTAAAGAAATTTTGAGAAAAAATTGATATTAATATCATCAAAAAATAGAAGAGCACTTTAATCTGCATAACGGTGGCTAACGTGTGAACAAGCTGATGATGTGCATAGAGCTATTCATATTTTAAGGGTTTGCATATATTTGGAGCATAACATAAGGTATTAACTCCTTCCTTCTTAAGTTATGTCTTTTATTCACTACTGTCCAAGCGTAGTCGAGGGTACATGATCGTTTTTAATGTTTTTAAAAGTTTTTGTTTTTCTATTAAATTCTTTCCTTTTGATTATATTATGGTATTTATTTTAATTATTTGAAATTATTGTGAGCTTGACAAAATTTTCGAAATGCCACTATTTCCTCTTTGCAACGATTCGAAAGTTTGGTACCAAGTCTTTTATTTTGTCTGACAAAAATTGTACCCCCCGGTTGGTATGTTTTGATGTCATCTCTGCGTTTGTTGTCCTATGCAATATTCTGCTCTTGTTTAGCATCCAATTTATCATAATTGTTTTTCCAGGTTCTTTCAAAATCAAGGTGTCAAGGGGGCGAGAGCCGGGTGGATGAGTGAGATGGCATACGATTGGTATGTGTTTGGTCTTCGCATGCGAAAGAGAGAAAGAGATATGTCTAGTCATCAAACAAACATAATTTGTACAGGGTATTATCGAGTCGGTGAAGCGACTTACTTTCTTTATTTGATCCGTAAAGGAAACAACGAAGGGTCCGTAGAGCCTAAATTACGGCTAACATCTCTTTCTCATTAATTGCAAAATGTTCCTCTGCTATGCTCAACGTTCCTAAAAGAAAGTATAAAAAGTTCTTTGGAAACATGCTAGAGCATTTCTAAGACCAAATGGGGACGGGTAAATTCAAATTTTTCCGTTATTTATGGAGAATGCTGTTTTTTTAATATTTTCTTCGTTTAATAAAATTTGGTGGAAACCGCTCTTAAGATCGACAGTCGAAAAATGTCCCAAAGAAAGAATGAAAAGAGCCCAAATTGGCAAAGACTGTGTTTATATCTGGTATAGGATAGTTGTCTGGAATAGATTTAATTTCCCAAAGTCTATAACCATAGGAAACTTTCTGTAACCCGAAGTATCTTACTCTTTAGGTGGAGCACTTTGACTTGATTGTCGATTTCTGCTTTAAGCGCCATATGATATGGATATGTCTTTGAGAAAATTGGTGGATTGTTTTTTGTTCGTACTTCTGATTTTACATTTGTAATGAATGTTAATTTTTTGTCAGGATGAGAAATTAGTGTTGGACATGCTTCTATAATGTATCTTAATTTTAGTTTGTCTTTAAGGTCTAGGTGGCTAAGACCGGCTAAACTGCGTCTAATTAATAACCGTATTTAGCTAAAAGAGTAAACTAAGATTCACCCAAAAAAATTACTGCATTTAGAGATTTGAGTGCGCCATTTCCTATAAAACAAAATAAAACCAAGAAAAATTGTAAATTTTTAATATAAAAAATGCTTGCTTCTCGACGCCTGGGTCAAATATCTGAATTAAAGAATGATGATTGATAAAAACACTTCCTCCTTTCGAACCAGCTGTAAATGTTTTTTCGTTTGGACTTAGGTTTAGAATTATGTTTGTGGTTAAATGATTTTTGTTTGATCTTGTGTCTAATAAAAATTTTAGTTTTTGGCTATTTCTCATGCTAAACGAAAAATACGGTAACGAGAAAGACTTTTATCTTAAAAATTAACATCATCAACAAATTCTTCTAAATCGTGTGAATGTTCTTCAACCTTGTAAAGGTATAATATTATGTTTTGTTTTCGAATAATCCTTCGAAAATCGGCTTGTCTTGTTTGAATCGGATGATCGACTTATTTTGCTTTGGGTGCTCTAACATTCTGACAGGGTGAAGGAATAGCTATCTGAGCTATTATGATAGGATTGGAACTACTCGACGAATTCTGCTATTGTTGATAAAAAAAAAGTTTTGAGGGTAAGGTATCTGATTTCGATACAAGTAGTTTGCATGGATTGTCCTATAACTGATATTACTTAGTTTTATGTACATATTTAGGGCCTGGGGCAGACTGGCTGTGTCCTTTACGTTTAAGAGTCTAGGCGAGTCCCTGTTCAACCCCCTGATACAGGTATCTAAGGCCTTATCTCGATAGGTCTTCGTAATAGCGTTTAATGCTTTTTCTCCTATTTCAAGGCAATCAATGTTATCCAATATTTGTGAAAGGTGATGAAATAATTTGCGATAAAATTCTTCGAGACTATCTTTGCGCTGAACAAGCATTGTCATTTAATATTTCAGTGTGCTTCTATCTCGTTTATCAGAATAGCGTAACATAAGGAACTTTTTTATTTTTTCCCAATCCAATAGAGTACGGTAAGCCTCTGCCGCATCAGCTTCTCCAATAATTTTAAGTCTAATTGTGTGAAAAATGGCATAATATTTTGGGGTAATCTTACTTCGACCGTACATTAATAGTACTCTATCAACTGCTTTCCTCTGAAAATTCTCTGAGACAGTTAACAACATCTGGGATTCTATCTGATTCATCTGATCTTTGACCAAAATCTACCGAAATATCCTCATCTTCTTCTTTATTGTTTTCGTATGGAACAACGAAATTTAAAAATTAAATTCAGCAAAGCTTAATAAATTTAAAAAGAAAAAATATTGAATACTGTTTTATTTGTTATTTCGTTTGTCTAATTTTGTAATATTTAATGAATATAAAGTGTAGGAGGAAACAAATGTTAAATTTATTAATTTGTTTAGATTATTAAATAATTAATTATTAATTGGTTTAGAGATTATAATATAAGATAACATAAAAAAAAGGGTTTAGGGTTTTGAGCATATTATTTATACAAAATAAACATTTTTTTAATTAAGTAACATAAACGATACGCTTACTGGAGCCCTTTTTGTCGTGATGGTTTTCCCTAAAGTCTATTTGTCTTTGTGGGAGTTTGTCATCCTTGGTGGCGAATTTTGGTTGGTCTTAACTTTCTGTTATTGTTAAGTCTTCTGTAATTTGGGTGCTCTATGAGTTTTGGGTTAAAGCTAATTTTTTTCTTTTTATATTGCTTTATGTCCCTTGATGTAGTTCTATATAAGTTTATTTTGTAGGCGTAGTTTTACATGTACATTTATAGTTATATACATTTTTTTTGCTTCCGCTGTGCACATTGAAAATACACTTTTCTGGGAATTTTTTTTTGTGTTAAATTTTCACTTTTTATTTTGGAAACAAACAGTTTATTTTACTATGTATTAGTTGCTGGATTTTTTCCCTTTTGTTTTTTTTTTTATGGTTGCACATAAAGCGTGACTTTTTAACTTGTGAACTTTGGATTTCTTGACCGCGATAATACTTGACGTATCGCGGTCCCTGCTCCGGCGCCAGTTAAAACAAATCAGTTGTTGGATCTTGCTTTTTAATTGCAATGAATATTTATTTAACAATTATTTTTTATTTATTTTATCAGCATTGCTTTACAATAGTTAGAAGGCTGCACGGCGAGCCAACTTACTCCACGCGAGAAGTTAAACCACGCTTACGATACATGCAATAATAATCGACCAATCGGAATATGCCACGTCTACGGAAAATGATAAGGTGATTCGCAGACAGACAGACAAATATAGTTGAAAATACTTGTAACTTAAAACCTGACATATTATATTATTATATTATTTGCAGCATAAGGTATTAACTTATATAAGATGTCTAATAAATAAGAATAAAATTTTGAAAAAATGAATTTTAACGACTCCATTTTACGATTTAAAGCTAATCCCAGGGCTCTGTTTAGTATCGCGTCTGCTCCTGGGCCCTTACTCGGATGAATGGCTTTTGCTGCAGCAAGAACCTCCTACACAGTTACAGACATTCCTCGTTATTGGAAAAGAGTGTCTTCACCATGGCTGAAAGCTCGACAACGTCGGTCGGGCCTACCTGCATATATGCAGGTATCCATTTTACCACCAGCTTAAACGCTTTTCCTCAGGGAAAAGTCTGCCGAATCGTAGAGGTTCAGGAACACCTCTCTAGTTTTCGCATGGATAGCCTTCTTCAGCGGCTTCGTCGATGTGCTCTAAATACACCACAGCTGAGGCCAGCTTGTAAGTTTTCGCTTCTTTCCTCGTTTTTATGGCAGGAAATCAAGCTCTGCGCTTCTCTCGGTATCCGGCTTATATGCTGTGTAATGGGGTAAGACGTAAACAAGCAGCTGCTAACGTAAGTGATCGGTTGAGTATGTTGCTCGAGCCTTTGTTAAGAAGGACGCTTTATCAGCCGTTTGAAAAATAGTGTTATGTTGCCTTAATCAGCACAGAAGCCGAATACGTGGCCATGTCTCCAGCAAGAAACTGTATTTTGGACGATTCCTAATACATATTTTTTGCGCCAGTGCTGCAAAATCTCCGAAATTTGGCTCTCAAATCTTTAATCTATTGGCTATTTTTGCAACTAGGTCGAACACGGGCTTCAAAGAATGTATCCTACATATTTTTATTATTATTTTTTTATTATGTCATTTATAAATATTAAAATGTTATTTTTTTTGTTAGAAACAGTGAAAGAAATTAAAAAAAAAATTGTAAGCGAGGTTAAGAAGCTTTTCGGTAAGAAAACTCCAGTTTAACGAATTAAGGCAATAAAACTTACTGTTGGCTCAATTCGTTAAAATTTTACCGAAAAGTTTCTTGTCTTAAATTCTGTTCAGAGAAGTAAAGTTTCGGTAAAAAATAAAAAACAGTCCACAGAACGCAAAACGAATTGAAAGTATTTGTGCTAATCTAAAACTGCAGTGTTCAAAAGGCTCGTGACTGACTTAGAAGAGTCCCTGTCAAAAAAAAAAAAAAAAACGGTAAATTTCGAAAAGTTGTTAATGTAATCATAAAGCTTGTAATTTTTTACTTGAGCAAAATATACTTGAAGTTAAAAGCTGTGACACAATTTGCAGAGTTTGCCGATTATTAGCAATGATGTCTAAAGCCCTTGCATTGACAGAAGGCGTTGAAGGTACAAAATGCCACTATTTGCAGTCTCCTTTAGTTTTGTTGTTTTGTTTTGTAGCCCTAATTTAATTAAATGTTGTCTATAAGTCAAATTATGTAACTATGTTTTTGTTTCGTTCCTTTATAAGTAACAGTACCTTGAAACAATCTTTTAATTTACGCAATAAAACAGAACCTCAACAATCTGTTTTCGTGTTTGTAAGATTGTCTGAGATAACCTATATCTGATTTGCTGCATACAAAATTTATTTAATGTAAGAAGTTGGTCTAATAAAGAGGAAATGGGTTTTTATTCTTTTGCAAAAACGGTATATTAGTTTTAATCAAAAGTGTGACAGGTATAGAAGAGAGCATTCCGACCATATGAGGTGATCTTGATCAGCAAGCCAAAATCGTATAGTGATGTTCGCCTTTCTCTTCGTCTGGATAAACCTAAATCCCCTTAAGAGGATTAAGCTACAGCGCTTTGTATACTTCAGGTATAATTTTGAGCTACAGCGGATCGGACAATTGTGTCATAAAGCTCCCATAGGGGCAATTAGTCTGAAAAAATGTTGGATAAATAACTCCGTTGTTTTATATGGAATTATAAAGAAAGTTAACAAAACTTAGTTTGCTTAATTTTATTTACTAAAAAGAAAATTAACTTAATATAATTGAACTTTTGTTCTTGGTTTCGAAAATTAGATATGGCAGTTTCCAGAAAATCTGAGTCTGCGAAATTAAAGTGTTTATTAAGGACGCAGGGACGGACTTTATGGGGTCTGATATATATTTTGGTGACAATATACGATATCATCCTATCAGTGTAACATATTAAAATTAAATGAAAATGATACTCATGATTTTTGATTTCTTGTTTTTGTCATTTCAGTTAATAATATTTACTTGTGCAGAACTTCAAATTATTGCTAGCAAAAAATGACTTTACATCTCACCGTATTTCACACTTTTATAAACAGTTGTTTTTGGTTTTTATGATTTCATACTAATTCTGGGGTCAATATATTAAATATAAATGCAATGAACAGGCATACTAAATTTTTCTTTGGTTTTACTATAAGAGTAATACTTCAATACTAGTGCTGCCGTCTTCTAATCGTCAAACACTTTTAATTTGTGTATCGTTTTTGGACTAAAAGCACCAAAATGGCAGAGTCAGCAGTTAAGTCGACTTGATAGTGTGAGCTAGTTATCGTGAATTTGATTTTATAAAATTGAAGGTTTTTCCCACTTGGTGAAAGGAATAAGTGCCTTAAATTGAGTACTTGAATGAAGGGATAAAAAACTGTAACCTTTATATAGTTTGAATATATGTGCAGTGGCTTAGTTTAGGGCTTTACACAAATGTCAGTCCCTGAGATTTTTATAAGAGTCCTTATCACTCAGAGCAGAAAAGACTTAAAGTAGTTGGAGTCAGCCTAAGAAGATAGTCCTAAAGTAGTCAGTCGTAAAGACTTAAAGTAGCCAGACTTAACTCTCTAACGCTCAAAAGTGTCATTAGACGCTTATTTTATTATTTTATTTAGAAAAAAACTTGGAGCTTTTTGGCCTTTCGAATATTTTTTGATCGTTAATAAGTCACATCACAATATTTAGAAAAAAGTTTTAAGAGCTCTCCAAAGCTTTTAAAGGTACTTTTTTTCTTAATAAATACAAAACATGTGTTTTTTCGTGCGTGTTATTTGGTCTTCTGCATGTAGTGTTTTGCAGAAATTGAAATAAAAAATCTATAAAAGCAATCCAGCTCAACATTTTTTTTGTTAAAAGGTATGTTTACTTAAAATTAAAATTCGTTTACAAAAATGTAAATATGTTAAAAATGTATAATATAACTTAAAAACAGTGATATGTAGGTGTCTTGAGACACTTTTGGGGCTCCAAGCAACTTTTTTTTTGCCAGCAGCTACGTCACAATTCCTTGCAATTTTGTGTGTACATTTATTTATCTTCTGGGTTCTCTTACTAGAAAGTGGCATGTTATAAAGATGGCAAACTGGGTTCGATTCAAGTTATCCGATTTTAAGATAAACAGTTATTAGAATTGTTTGAGACAGTCCCTTCCGATGGAGAAATGTCGGACGTTGAGTCAAGTGACGACGACGAAGATCATCTAAATGTGGTAGAAACTCTTATGGCTGCTGTAGAGAATGTTAGCACAATATAATTTGCTTGCAATGATGAAGAAAATGTGCAAAATAATGAGCAACAGCCTGAGCCTGTTAGAAAGTCCCGAAAAAGACCACGATCGCCACTACCAACTATTGAAGGTATAGTAGGCGTGGCTTTGCCATCTTCTGGTGGCTTTACTGGTTCTGGTAAGAAGGCAACATTGCGATATGTTATTATATATTATGTGATTAGTTAACTAATTTCTTATAGGTATTGAATCAATAGCAAAGGAGCCGAGCAAAATTATGTGACGTCAGAAATCTATGCAGTTGCATGTGAACAACGTTGCTTTTGAAGGCGACTCTTCATTGCCGGTTGAAATAATGAAGCTCAAAACTCCTTTAGAGATATTTTGTTATTTTTTTTTTATTCCAAAATCATGGGCATGGTAGTCGAAGAAACCACACATATAGCTCTAGTGAAGAATATAACAAATGAACATTGAAAATTTTCATCATTACATCGGAATTTTGATATATACATATGTCAATATATTGCTACCCGAGTATGAGAAGCTACTGGGGCAAAAATGACTTTGGACCCATTGATTCCAGTATGAAACGCACAAAATTCGAAATAGTTAAACAGCACCTGTCATTGCGCAATGAAAGCCAGCGGGTCAAAAAGGGTCAACCAGGCTTTGATCCATTGTTTCGCACTAGAAAATTTGTGGATTATCTTAATCAAAGATTTGACCCAGTGCCAAAACAAGCACGCCTTTGTGTTGATAAACAGATGTGTAGCACAAAGATGAAACATCACTTATGACAATATATGTCCAATAAGCCACATAAATTGGGTATTAAGCTGTTCGTTTTGTGTGATTCATATGACTATGCATACCGATTCGAAATATATAGCGGAGCAGGCGATAATATTGTCTGACCTGGTCACCCAGATCTTGGTGCTTCGGCTAACATAGTAGTACAAAACGGGATCAGTGACAAATTGATGCAACTTCCCGATTTTCGGGCGTCAATTGTTGAAAGATTGGTGGCGTTTAAAAATAATAACGGGGCAGGTCGTCCAGTCAGCACCCTATCCGAACAGGGCCAGATACAGTCACCATCTTAGCGAACAGACCGGTCACCTTTTTCCCAAACAAAACAATTTATTCAGACTCCACGGGCACGACCATCACATCTTGGGCTTAAACTTGGAAAAAAACCTTTACATCCAATAGCGGAATTACGTTTTGACCAAGTCAACCACTTCCCGAGTTGGTTGGATCGGGAAAGTAAAAGACTGTGCAAGCGTTGTAAATCATCACAAACTCAATGCATTTGTGAAAAATGCAATTTACATTTATGCTGCACTTCAACAAAAAATTGTTTCAAAATATACCATACGAACAAATAAATTTTGCATTTCTATTCAATACTTTTTTTTACGCACAGATGCCCAAGAGTGCCTTGAGACACTTATTTTGCACCTGGCAGCTTAACGAAAACTTCTAGATTTTTTTTGATTTTTGATTTTTTGAGTTTAGAAGCCTTTATTTACTTTAAAAAAAATTGTTCTTCTTATTTTCCTCCAATAGTTTGGAAAACAGCATTAGAGGGTTAAGTTAGCCCAATGAACCGTTTTTACCTGCTGGGCGAAGTTGATCACTTGGTGCTTTGAAGTTTGCTTTTGGCTTATGAAGAAGGGTTTAAATTTAAATTTGGTCTACTTCAGTTATAATCGAGTCTTCGATCTAATATGTTATATATAAAATTTGTTCAATGAACTAATTTACTTTAAACAATTTCAGGTACACAATATTGGGAGCTAGCTTAGTTTGCGAGCAGGATTGGCACAAACTGCTTAAAAGCCCTTCGAACTCTAATGGAACGCTAGGTCAAAGAAAAGGCAAAGTGGGAAGACCGAGAAGATCAAAGGACTAATAAAATTTATTTCTTAATTTAAATAAACATTTCTTTTAAATCACAAAAGGATTTTTTTTTAGCAGTTGTAAAGATCTTTTAGTTTATTTATTTAAAATGCCAAGAGCAAGTGGGCCATGGCAGACATCTGGACAAGTAAATACTTTTTGCACGTCGATGTATAAATGCAAGAGGAAATTGTAAAGACATAAATTGGTGTCTCTGTGTTGGAATGCGATTGGATGATTAATTGCTCTTTGTGTTAACTATAGTACCCTTTTTAATCAAACAACTTAACAAGTTATTTATAATTTTATGTAAAGAAAATGGTCGTGCGTTATGGATCAGTGATCAGGATGACCGGATGTGAAAAAAATGGTCACACTACGTGCGAAAAAATGCAATGAGGCAGGGTTGATCGGAATTACGGGCTGAATCAGTTGGCGCAAAAACAAAAAAAAGCATGCGTACGTAAGAGAAAAAACAGAAAAATTCAACGAACAGAACAGCTTGAACAAATTTTGAAAAAGTTAAAAAACCTGAGCAGTGCCGACCCACATGCTTAATCGTTAGAAAGGAAGATAACAAAAGACAATAGTTTCAAGAAGTATGTGCTGATTGATGAGGATTTCGTTTTTAGATATATTGTGGACGGTTTGAGTATTCTAAACCAATATAAGTTTAATATGTACAGTTGCAAAACATTTCAGAAAGTAAAGGTGTACAATCGCAAATGTGTGACTAAAAGGCAGGAAAGATAGCGCATACTCTAGCTCTTATAGTCTCCGAGATCTAGGTGCTCATACGGAGAGACTGAAATGATTAAATCGACTCGTCTGTTGATGCTGATCAAGAATATATGTCCTACATAGAGTCGAAAACGCTTCCTTCTGCATGTTACATACATTTTTGCGAATTTAATATACCACTTTACCTTATGGTTACAGGGTATAAAAACTGCGCGAAGACAATAAAGAGTGTCCAAGTAATAAAATCTTCTTTTAGATCAACGAATCCGAAATCGTCGGACATCAGACTCTGAAGTCTCAATCGTGAATGCATCCGTAAGCAGCTTAACGATGTTTTGTTTCAAAACAGGTCCTCCGTTTTGGGAGCCGTTAAAATTTCTGGAGTGGAAGTTCAACAGGAGTTTGTTGTCGTTTATGACGGTAAAATCAAATACGATGCTCTGCTCGGCTTTGACTTTGCCGAGAAGTTTGAAGTTGTCACGTTGGACAAAGATGGGTAAAAGTTTGCTAAAACTATAGCTTTGCCACACAAAGAGGAAATAAACAAATTGTGCGTGTACAATCGATCGAGAGATCGATTACAGCTTTAACGCTCCTAAGCATTTTAAGCCTACAACTCAATCTTTGACGGATATAATCCGGACGAGTTATTTATCGAATGCCCGGTTCAACTGATGAAGGTTACATCCTAAGTCAAGCACCCATGGAATCTGATGCCGTAAAAAACAAGTGGAAGCCAAATTGTTAAAGGAGTTGCATCGATTATCGTCATCTGAAGAGAATGACACTAGTTTTCCTGCACCATTAATGGACGATGTACTTAAGAAACTGCAGTCAGCATATTCATAGTCATGGATCTGGACAATAGTTTTCTCCATGTATCAGTTAAGGAATCTAGTCGCCTTTATACTGCGGTCGCCGCCAAAACAAGACCATTCGAGTTTTGCATAGCTACATATTGTTTTTGTAACTCTCTAGCTGTATTTAAACGGTTGAACTGCGTATTCCAAAACTTGGTTAAAGATGATGTTATGCAAAAACTTGTCGACGACATTATAATCTATGCGCAAATAAACGAGGAGTGCATCAACAAACTGAAGAAAGTTCTACTAAAAGCCGCTAAGTATAGCCTACGAAATAAAGGGAAGCAGTGTCCCTTTTTGCAGGACAAAATACACTTTTTGGGTCATGCAGTTGAGGATAGAAAGATTTCGAAAGGTCAGGCGAAAATACAGGCTATACAGAAGCTTGCGCAACCCAAAATTGGACTAGAGTTTTTCGTATGTTCGTATGTTTTTCTGACAAATCTGTTGAAGAAGGGTGTACTTTTTAAGTTTCAAAAATAATAGAAGTACAATAGAAGTACCAACGGATGGATCAATAAGCCATCGCCTACAAAGCGCAAGAGCTACATACATACTCGAATTAAAAACGGACTATCGAGCCGTTAAAAAGTTTCGCCACTACCTGATGGGCGTAAAATTTACGTTGGTCACCGACTGTGCAGCATTTAAACAAACCGTAAATTAGAGAAATGTGACCTATCGTGGGACATGGATCTTGTAACATAATGATTTTAATTTTCGTGTAAAGCATCCAGGAAATACCATGAACCATGTTGACAGCCTCAGCCATCACCCAGTTGACATATTTGCAGTATCGTCCGAAATATTAGCGTGCAACATGCAAAAAGATGGGTACATTTTGGCTATTCTGGAGGTGCTAAAAGGCTCGATCGTAAAGGGACTTTCAAATTAAAGGTAGGTTGCTGTACAAGAAAGTTAATTCTAACGATGAAAAAAGAGATGCGAACAGTGCTGGACACTTTGCCGTGCAGAAAGCAACACATATGCTGCAGCAACAGTTTTAGAGTCCACATGTAAGGGGAAAAGTGACTGAAATAATCATGTGAAATGTGTTTTTGTCAACAATAAACTTGGAAAACAAGAGGCGCAGCTACACTGCATCAATAGAAGACATGAGTCCTTTTATACCATTTATGTTGGCCAGTAGGGACCAATGGAGAGGTTGCCTCGTCCATTTGTCTTTGGAGTCCTTGATGCACTTACCAAAATTTTATGGTTTTTTACAACAAAGAGCTCTGTAACTGAAGAGGTCGTAAGAAAACAAGAAGAGACGTAAAATATCTTTCGTCACCCACAACGGATTTTTAGCAAGTGGCTCGCGGAAACGGTCAAATTGAACGGATTAACAGATGCAGAATGTGAATATTCACATATTCATAGCTCTACTGAAAAGACACTGTTTCAATTGATGTTTCGTGTCAATTCGCAACAAATCAGCGGTTCTGGTCTTTTAATATTGGATGAAAAAACTACGCTAGGAAGCGAGTAAGCAAATCAAAAAGGCCCTAGTGAAATACAAAAAAAAATTAAGACAGAAATCGCAACGTCGGACACTTGTGTAAGGAAGGAGATTTAGTTGAACAATAGTACCCAAATTTTTGCAGGAAGAAAACTCGCTAATTCATTTCTGGGTCCATATCTTGTTACCAAATTAAAATGCAACGGAAGGTACTACGTTATTAAAGCAGCACAAGTTGAGGGTCCATCAGTCAAATGCACGAGCACGGACGATATGAGATAATAGAAACATACAACCGTAAACTATGATAAATGGTCGTCTGACTCCGGTGATTAGGATGACCGGATGTAAAAAAATTATCACACTACAAGCGACCAGCTGTGGCAGGGTTGATCTGAATTAGGGGCAGAATCAGTTGGCGCAAGAAAAAAAACAAGTACGCTGGTGTCATAGAGAAAAAAGGAGAATTCAAGAAGTCAAGTTGAGCTTTAAGTCGCATTGCGTCAACACCTTTTGTATTTTTAAATTCTATGGTTACCTTAATTTTTTTTTGGTTTAGGCTGCATAGATAGTCTATTCATGACAGTTCTTTAATTTGGACCACATTTTCGATTAAATATTTTATAAAATATAAAAAAAATTTTATCATGAATACACGGTATTTTTATTAGTGTAATTTATTTTATTTTATTAGTGTATCATATATTTAAATATATATATATATATAAATCAAAATCTTAAAAAAATAAAGCATTTTATTGAGCAAAGTAAAAAGGCAAAATTTTTTATAACCACGAACTTCGATGCCTTGTGTATCAATTACCCCAGAAAAGTGTTCTTGCATTTTAAAATCAAGAATTTTTCCACCCGGCCCAAAATGGGTTAAATCTAATTTTACAAATGTTTGTTTGATTTAAAACACCTACCGTGCACTTTTAAAGCTTGTACAAATTAAAAAAAAAAAAAAAAACCCGAAGAAGTGCCGACCCCATGCTCAATTGTTAGGAAGGAAGATGAGAAAAAATGAGAGTTTCAGAAGTATGTGCTGATCATGAAAAGCATTGCTGTACAGGGTCACATTGATGAGGATTTCATTATTGGATATAGTGTGGACGCATTGAGTATTCTAAACCAATATAAGTTTAATATGTACAGTTGCAAAACATTTCAGGAACTAAAGGTGTACGAGCGCAAATGTGAGACTAGAAGGCAGGAAAGACAGCTCGGTGGTGGCAAGAAAAGCGGAACAGCTTCTAGTAACACATCTCGATTTTACAGTTGCGGGTCAAACGACCATTTACGAAAAGACTGCAGGGTGCGCAGGAAATACTTCAAGTGCTATGAGGTAGGAAATATATCAAAAAACTGCGCGAAGCCAATAAAGAGTGTGCAATATTATTTTTGAAGATAACTTAACGGATCCAAAGAAGTTTGTTTTGAAGACCCAGACTCTGATGTCTCAATCGTTCGTGAATGCCTCCGTAAGCAGCTTAACGATGTTTTGTTTTAAAAGAGGTACTTCGTCTTGGAAGGATTTCGAAAAGTATAGACGCAGTCGCACCGTTAAGGTTGATGGAGCGGAAGTTCAACAGGAGTTTATTGTCGTTTATGACAGTAAAATCAAACATGATGCTCTGCTCGGCTTTGACTTTGCCGAGAAGTTCGAAGTTGTCACGTTGGACAAAGATGAATAAAAGTTTGCTAAGACTTAAGCTTTACCAAACAAAGAGGAAACAAACGAATTGCGCGTGTACAGCATAGTGGAGATTGAATAGAGCATTAACGCCCCTAAGCATTTTAGGCTTACAACCCAATCTTTAATTGACGGATTTAATCCGGGCGAATTACCTATCGAGTGCCCGGTTCAACTGAAGAATGTGCCGAATTATCAAATGAAGCCTTTCCGTTACACCCCCAATTAGTCAAGCACCCATGGAATCTGATATCAAAAAAAAAAAAACAAATAAATGGTGTATTCCGCAAGTCGTCTTTGAATTTCGTTAGCCGAATTGTTATTGTTAAGAAGAAGGATTTGCATCGATTATCGCCAGCTGAATAGAATGGACGAAGTACCTGAGAAGTTGCAGTCAGTATATTCATAGTCATTGATCTGGACAATAGCTTTCTGCATGTACCAGTTGATTAATCTTAAAGAAGGACTCCACATGGTTTTTGTAACTCTCTAGCTGTATTTAACCGATTCGTAATTTCGTGTTCCAAAACTTGGTTAAAGATGATGTTGTGAATAATGTTAACGACATAATATTGTATGCGCAAACAAACGAGGAGTGCATCAACAAACTGAAGAAAGTTTCACAGAAAGCCGCTTAGTATGGCCTACGCATTAAATGAAAGAAGTGTCACTGTTTGCAGAACAAAATACACTTTTTGGGTCTTACAGTGAAGGAAAGAAAGATTTCGACAGGTCAGGCGAAAATACAGGCTGTACAGAAGCTTGAGCAACCCAAAATTGATAAAAATTTGCAATCGTTTCTTGGTTTGACTGGAGTTTTTCGTATGTTTCACTGACAGATCTGTTGAAGAGGGGTGTACTGTTTAAGTTTTAAAAGTCCGAGAATAATGCGGTGAATCAGCTAAATATCACCAGACTCAAGAACCAGTTCTACGTTTGTCTTGCAGGGAAGCTTTATTAGAAGTACATACAGATGCGTCGATGAATGGATTTGGTGGAAAACTGTTTCAGGAGTTCGAGGAAAAACTCCATCCAGTAGCTTATTGGATCAAGAAGCCATCGGCTGCAAGGCGCTACAGCTACATACTCAAAGTAAAAGCGGACTATCGAGCCGTTGAAAAGTTTCGCCACTATCTGATGGGCGTAAAATTTACGTTGGTCACCGACTGTGCAGCATTTACACTAACAGTAAAGTAGACAAAGTAAAGTTTGACAAAGACTTTCACTTTAACGGTGGGTTGCTGAACAAGAAAGTTGATGGAAACGGGGTGCTATTAGTGCCTAACACCATGGAGCATGCAAAGTAAGAGATGCGCAGTGTGCTGGACACTTTGGCTTATGACACATATGCTACAGCAACAGTTTTGGATTCCACATGGTGAGAAAAAAGTTACTCAAATAATCAACAGTTGTGTGAAATATGTTTTTGTCAACAAAAAACTTGGAAAACAACAGGGGCACTACACGAACACTATAAGTTATCTTTGGAGTCCTTGATGCACTTACCAAATTTGTATCAAAGCTAGTTGAAGATTACAAAAGAACCTTATGAAAACGGGACATGATCCGTGCAAACGACTTAGATATGGTTTGAAAAACAAAAATAATTTTTTTTCTGCATTATTACCATTTGACCATATGTTCAAAGAATACGATAAAGCTCAATTCTAGCTGTAAAGGCCATGACACAAAACTGGAAAGTTTTTTCAAAAGCCTTAGCATTTGAAGAATTGCCCACAGGAAAGTATATAATCCCACTCGACTACCATCTCGTCGAACAAAGCTTTGCATTTCCTAGTGATGGCAATATGGGTGAGTTTTTATTAAAAAAATAAACATACCGATCATACATACGTCTAATAATAATGACACAATACTCCCTGATCGCGCTAAAGTAGTTCAACAGATTAAATGAACATCAGCGGAACATGCTGTTTTGATCCCGAATCAATAAACTAATTAAGAATTTTTATTGGAAATGAAATCAAGACGACATTTTTGTGCGAGTGTTGAATACAACGAATTCAAGCAAAAGCACGAATATGTCATGAAATAACTAACCAAAATTTTCCCAACACAATTTGAAACAAAACCCAATGAGCTACGAACACGGTACACAGACATATTCATTTAGTTTCTATGAACACGAACTAAGATTGAAAGATAACATGCAAAGAAACTTTACAATACCTCACGCACATAAAGACGAAAAATATAGACTGGTAGAAAAACTTGTTCTCGATAAAATAGTTTAAGCATCAGATTAAGAGTACAGTACTACTTGTACCAAAAAAACTCTCCCTAGATCTGAAAATAAAAGATACTAAATACTTTTCATGTCTTAATGTTTGGATTCCACCAAATAGAATTGGAAGAACAGTCAAGAAATAAAACGTCCTTTTCATCAATGGCTCGTACCAGTTATATATCATATGGTCGTTAAATAGCGCCAAATTCTTTTTAAAGAATGATGTCAAAGCTTTTTTTGGACTTGATACCTTGCAAGCGTTCTTGTACTTGAAGCCTTTCCGTTACACCCCCAATTCGTCAAGCACCCATGGAATCTGATGTCAAAAAAAAAAAAACAAATAAATGGTGTATTCCGCAAGTCGTCTTTGAATTTCGTTAGCCGAATTGTTATTGTTAAGAAGAAGGATTTGCATCGATTATCGTCAGCTGAATAGAATGGACGAAGTACCTGAGAAGTTGCAGTCAGTATATTCATAGTAATTGATCTGGACAATAGCTTTCTGCATGTACCAGTTGATTAATCTTAAAGAAGGACTCCACATGGTTTTTGTAACTCTCTAGCTGTATTTAACCGATTCGTAATTTCGTGTTCCACATAACGAAGAGAGTAGTTAAATGGTTTTTAATGGGGTCCCCCAGTCCAATAGCATGCTAGCTGGGACTTTTGGGCCATAATCATAAATATAAAAGCATCAACATAACTAAAAATGGGGGCCCCAGTCTAACAGCATGCTAGCTAGAACTTTTAGCCATAAGCACAAATATTAAAGCATCCACATATCTTAAGATTGCGACTGGAAGACTGACAAACTAAGAAAGTAGCCGCAAGGTTTAAAATGGCGTCCGCAATTCACAACACTCTACTAGTCAGGACTATTAGGTCATTAGCATGGATGTAAAAGCAACCACAAGACTCAAGATTGTGACTGGAAAACTGACAAACGAAGAAAGTAGTCGAATGGTTTAAAATGGGGTCCCCCAGCCCATCAGAATGCTAGCTGGGACTTTTGGGCCATAAGCATAAATATAAAAGCATCAACATAAATTAAGATCGCGACTGGAAGACTGACAAACTAAGAAAGTGGCCGCAAGGTTTAAAATGGCGGCCGCAACTCACAACACTCTACTAGTCTGAAGTATTGGGCCTTTAGCATTGATGTAAAAGCAACCACAAGACTAAAGGTGGTGGCTGGAAAACTGACAAACGAAGAAAGTAGCCGAATGGTTTATAATGGGGTCCCCCAGTCTAACAGCATGCTAGCTAGAACTTTTTGCCATAAGCACAAATATTAAAGCATCAACATAACTAAAAATGGGGTGCTTCAGTCTAACAGCATGCTAGCTATAACTTTTTGCCATAAGCACAAATATTAAAGCATCCACATATCTTAAGATGGCGACTGGAAGACTGACAAACTAAGAAAGTAGCCGCAAGGTTTAAAATGGCGTCCGCAATTCACAACACTCTTTTAGTCAGGACTATTAGGCCATTAGCATGGATGTAAAAGCAACCACAAGACTCAAGATGGTGACTGGAAAACTGACAAGCGAAGAAAGTAGTCGAATGGTTTAAAATGTGGTCCCCCAGTCCATCAGAATGCTAGCTGGGACTTTTGGGCCATAACCATAAATATAAAAGCATCAACATAACTATAAATGGGGTGCTTCAGTCTAACAGCATGCTAGCTAGAACTTTTTGCCATAAGCACAAATATTAAAGCATCCACATATCTTAAGATTGCGACTGGAAGACTGACAAACTGAGAAAGTAGCCGCAAGGTTTAAAATGGCGTCCGCAATTCACAACACTCTACTAGTCAGGACTATTAGGCCATTAGCATGAATGTAAAAGCAACCACAAGACTCAAGATGGTGACTGGAAAACTGACAAGCGAAAAAAGTAGTCGAATGGTTTAAAATGGGGTTCCCCAGTCCATCAGAATGCTAGCTGGGACTTTTGGGCCATAAGCACAAATATAAAAGCATCTACATAACTTAAGATCGCGACTGGAAGACTGACAAACTAAGAAAGTAGCCGCAAGGTTTAAAACGGCGTCCGCAACTCACAACACTCTACTAGTCCGGACTATTGGGCCATTAGCATGGATGTAAAAGCAACCACAAGACTCAAGATTGTGACTGGAAAACTGACAAACGAAGAAAGTAGTCGAATGGTTTAAAATGGGGTCCCCCAGTCCATCCGAATGCTAGCTGGGACTTTTGGGCCATAAGCACAAATATAAAAGCATCCACATAACTTAAGATCGCGACTGGAAGACTGACAAACTAAGAAAGTGGCCGCAAGGTTTAAAACGGCGTCCGCAACTCACAACACTCTACTAGTCCGGACTATTGGGCCATTAGCATGGATGTAAAAGCAACTACAAGACTCAAGATTGTGACTGGAAAACTGACAAACGAAGAAAGTAGTCGAATGGTTTAAAATGGGGTCCCCCAGTCCATCAGAATGCTAGCTGGGACTTTTGGGCCATAATCATAAATATAAAAGCATCAACATAACTAAAAATGGGGGCCCCCAGTCTAACAGCATGCTAGCTAGCACTTTTTGCCATAAGCACAATTATTAAAGCATCCACACATCTTAAGATGGCGACTGGAAGACTGACAAACTAAGAAAGTAGCCGCAAGGTTTAAAATGGCGTCCGCAATTCACAACACTCTACTAGTCAGGACTATTAGGCCATTAGCATGGATGTAAAAGCAACCACAAGACTCAAGATGGTGACTGGAAAACTGACAAGCGAAGAAAGTAGTCGAATGGTTTAAAATGGGGTTCCCCAGTCCATCAGAATGCTAGCTGGGACTTTTGGGCCATAAGCAAAATATTACAGCATCCACATATCTTAAGATGACGACTGGAAGACTGACAAATTTAGAAAGTAGCCGCAAGGTTTAAAACGGCGTCCGCAACTCACAACACTCTACTAGTCTGAAGTATTGGGCCTTTAGCATGGATGTAAAAGCAACCACAAGACTAAAGGTGGTGACTGGAAAACTGACAAACAAAGAAAGTAGCCGAATGGTTTAAAATGGGGTGCCCCAGTCCAACAGCATGCTAGCTAGAACTTTTAGCCATAAGCACAAATATTAAAGCATCCACATATTATAAGATTGCGACTGGAAGACTGACAAACTAAGAAAGTAGCCGCAAGGTTTAAAATGGCGTCCGCAATTTACAACACTCTACTAGTTAGGACTATTAGGCCATTAGCTTGGATGTAAAAGCAACCACAAGACTCAAGATGGTGACTGGAAAACTGACAAGCGAAGAAAGTAGTCGAATGGTTTAAAATGGGGTCCCCCAGTCCATCAGAATGCTAGCTGGGACTTTTGGGCCATAAGCACAAATATTAAAGCATCCACATATCTTAAGATGACGACTGGAAGACTGACAAATTAAGAAAGTAGCCGCAAGGTTTAAAACGGCGTCCGCAACTCACAACACTCTACTAGTCCGGACTATTGGGCCATTAGCATGGATGTAAAAGCAACCACAACACTCAAGATTGTGACTGGAAAACTGACAAACGAAGAAAGTAGTCGAATGGTTTAAAATGGGGTCCCCCAGTCCATCAGAATGCTAGCTGGGACTTTTGGGCCATAATCATAAATATAAAAGCATCAACATAACTAAAAATGGGGTGCTTCAGTCTAACAGCATGCTAGCTAGAACTTTTTGCCATAAGCACAAATATTAAAGCATCCACATATCTTAAGATTGCGACTGGAAGACTGACAAACTAAGAAAGTAGCCGCAAGGTTTAAAATGGCGTCCGCAATTCACAACACTCTACTAGTCAGGACTATTAGGCCATTAGCATGAATGTAAAAGCAACCACAAGACTCAAGATGGTGACTGGAAAACTGACAAGCGAAGAACGTAGTCGAATGGTTTAAAATTGGGTCCCCAGTCCATCAGCATGCTAGCTGGGACTTTTGGGCCATAAGCACAAATATAAAAGCATCCACATAACTTAAGATCGCGACTGGAAGACTGACAAACTAAGAAAGTGGCCGCAAGGTTTAAAATGGCGTCCGCAATTCACAACACTCTACTAGTCTGAAGTATTGGGTCATCAGCATAGATGTAAAAGCAACCACAACACATAAGATTGTGACTGGAAAACTGACAAACGAAGAAATAGCCGAATGGTTTAAAATGGGGTCCCCCAGTCCATCAGCATGCTAGCTGGGACTTTTGGGCCATAATCATAAATATAAAAGCATCAACATAACTAAAAATGGGGGCCCCCAGTCTAACAGCATGCTAGCTAGCACTTTTTGCCATAAGCACAATTATTAAAGCATCCACACATCTTAAGATGGCGACTGGAAGACTGACAAACTAAGAAAGTAGCCGCAAGGTTTAAAATGGCGTCCGCAATTCACAACACTCTACTAGTCAGGACTATTAGGCCATTAGCATGGATGTAAAAGCAACCACAAGACTCAAGATGGTGACTGGAAAACTGACAAGCGAAGAAAGTAGTCGAATGGTTTAAAATGGGGTTCCCCAGTCCATCAGAATGCTAGCTGGGACTTTTGGGCCATAAGCACAAATATTAAAGCATCCACATATCTTAAGATGACGACTGGAAGACTGACAAATTTAGAAAGTAGCCGCAAGGTTTAAAACGGCGTCCGCAACTCACAACACTCTACTAGTCTGAAGTATTGGGCCTTTAGCATTGATGTAAAAGCAAGCACAAGACTAAAGGTGGTGGCTGGAAAATTGACAAACAAAGAAAGTAGCCGAATGGTTTAAAATGGGGTGCCCCAGTCTAACAGCATGCTAGCTAGAACTTTTAGCCATAAGCACAAATATTAAAGCATCCACATATTATAAGATTGCGACTGGAAGACTGACAAACTAAGAAAGTAGCCGCAAGGTTTAAAATGGCGTCCGCAATTTACAACACTCTACTAGTTAGGACTATTAGGCCATTAGCTTGGATGTAAAAGCAACCACAAGACTCAAGATGGTGACTGGAAAACTGACAAGCGAAGAAAGTAGTCGAATGGTTTAAAATGGGGTCCCCCAGTCCATCAGAATGCTAGCTGGGACTTTTGGGCCATAAGCACAAATATTAAAGCATCCACATATCTTAAGATGACGACTGGAAGACTGACAAATTAAGAAAGTAGCCGCAAGGTTTAAAACGGCGTCCGCAACTCACAACACTCTACTAGTCCGGACTATTGGGCCATTAGCATGGATGTAAAAGCAACCACAACACTCAAGATTGTGACTGGAAAACTGACAAACGAAGAAAGTAGTCGAATGGTTTAAAATGGGGTCCCCCAGTCCATCAGAATGCTAGCTGGGACTTTTGGGCCATAATCATAAATATAAAAGCATCAACATAACTAAAAATGGGGTGCTTCAGTCTAACAGCATGCTAGCTAGAACTTTTTGCCATAAGCACAAATATTAAAGCATCCACATATCTTAAGATTGCGACTGGAAGACTGACAAACTAAGAAAGTAGCCGCAAGGTTTAAATGGCGTCCGCAATTCACAACACTCTACTAGTCAGGACTATTAGGCCATTAGCATGAATGTAAAAGCAACCACAAGACTCAAGATGGTGACTGGAAAACTGACAAGCGAAGAACGTAGTCGAATGGTTTAAAATTGGGTTCCCCAGTCCATCAGAATGCTAGCTGGGACTTTTGGGCCATAAGCACAAATATAAAAGCATCCACATAACTTAAGATCGCGACTGGAAGACTGACAAACTAAGAAAGTGGCCGCAAGGTTTAAAACGGCGTCCGCAACTCACAACACTCTACTAGTCCGGACTATTGGGCCATTAGCATGGATGTAAAAGCAACCACAAGACTCAAGATTGTGACTGGAAAACTGACAAACGAAGAAAGTAGTCGAATGGTTTAAAATGGGGTCCCCCAGTCCATCAGAATGCTAGCTGGGACTTTTGGGCCATAATCATAAATATAAAAGCATCAACATAACTAAAATGGGGGCCCCCAGTCTAACAGCATGCTAGCTAGAACTTTTTGCCATAAGCACAATTCTTAAAGCATCCACACATCTTAAGATGGCGACTGGAAGACTGACAAACTAAGAAAGTAGCCGCAAGGTTTAAAATGGCGTCCGCAATTCACAACACTCTACTAGTCAGGACTATTAGGCCATTAGCATGGATGTAAAAGCAACCACAAGACTCAAGATGGTGACTGGAAAACTGACAAACGAAGAAAGTAGTCGAATGGTTTATAATGGGGTTCCTCAGGCCATCAGAATGCTCGAATGGTTTATAATGGGGTTCCCCAGTCCATCAGAATGCTAGCTGGGACTTTTGGGCCATAAGCACAAATATTAAAGCATCCACATATCTTAAGATGACGACTGGAAGACTGACAAATTAAGAAAGTAGCCGCAAGGTTTAAAACGGCGTCCGCAACTCACAACACTCTACTAGTCTGAAGTATTGGGCCTTTAGCATGGATGTAAAAGCAACCACAAGACTAAAGGTGGTGACTGGAAAACTGACAAACAAAGAAAGTAGCCGAATGGTTTAAAATGGGGTGCCCCAGTCTAACAGCATGCTAGCTAGAACTTTTAGCCATAAGCACAAATATTAAAGCATCCACATATCTTAAGATTCCGACTGGAAGGCTGACAAACTAAGAAAGTAGCCGCAAGGTTTAAAATGGCGTCCGCAATTCACAACACTCTACTAGTCAGGACTATTAGGCCATTAGCATGGATGTAAGAGCAACCACAAGACTCAAGATTGTGACTGGAAAACTGACAAACGAAGAAAGTAGTCGAATGGTTTAAAATGGCGTCCCCCAGTCCATCAGAATGCTAGCTGGGACTTTTGGGCCATAATCATAAATATAAAAGCATCAACATAACTAAAAATGGGGTCCTTCAGTCTAACAGCATGCTAGCTAGAACTTTTAGCCATAAGCACAATTATTAAAGCATCCACATATCTTAAGATGGCGACTGGAAGACTGACAAACTAAGAAAGTAGCCGCAAGGTTTAAAATGGCGTCCGCAATTCACAACACTCTACTAGTCAGGACTATTAGGCCATTAGCATGGATGTAAAAGCAACCACAAGACTCAAGATGGTGACTGGAAAACTGACAAGCGAAGAAAGTAGTCGAATGGTTTAAAATGGGGTCCCCCATTCCATCAGAATGCTAGCTGGGACTTTTGTGCCATAAGCGCAAATATAAAAGCATCCACATAAACTAAGATCGCGACTGGAAGACTGACAAACTAAGAAAGTAGCCGCAACATTTAAAGTGGCGGCCGCAACTCACAACACTCTAATAGTCTGAAGTATTGGGTCATCAGCATAGATGTAAAAGCAACCACAAGACTCACGATGGTGACTGGAAAACTGACAAACGAAGAAAGTAGCCCAATGGTTTAAAATGGGGTCCCCCAGTCCATCAGCATGCTAGTTGGGACTTTTGGGCCATAAGCACAAATATAAAAGCATCCACATATCTTAAGATGGCGACTGGAAGACTGACAAACGAAGAAAGTGGCCGCAATTTTTAAAATGGCGGCCGCAACTCACAACACTCTACTAGTCTGAAGTATTGGGTCATCAGCATAGATGTAAAAGCCACCACAACACTTAAGATTGTGACTGGAAAACTGACAAACGAAGAAATAGCCGAATGGTTTAAAATGGGGTCCCGTAGACCATCAGCATGCTAGCTAGGACTTTTGGGTCATAAGCATGAATATAAAGGCATCCACATAACTTTAGATGGCGACTGGAAAACTGACAAACTAAGAAAGTAGCCGCAAAGTTTAAAATGGCAGACCCAAAATACAACAGTTTGCTAGTCTGCACAATAGCCATATGCATGGATATAAGAGCAACCAGATAAGTTAAGATGGCGACTGGAAGTCTGACAAACTAAGAAAGTAGCCGCAAGGTTTAAAATGGCGGCCCCAAGACACAACAGCTTGCTAGCTGCGAATATTGGGCCATAAGATATAAAATATAAATATAAAAGCAACACTAAGACTCAAGATGGTGACTGAAAAACTGACAAACGAAGAGAGAAGTTAAATGGTTTTAAATGGGGTCCCCCAGTCCAACAGCATGCTAGCGGGGACTTTTGGGTCATAAGCATAAATATAAAAGCATCACATAACTTAAGATGGCGACTGGAAAACTGACAAACGAAGAAAGTGGCCGCAAGGTTTAAAATGGCGTCCGCAATTCACAACACTCTACTAGTCCGAACTATTAGGCCATTAGCATGGATGTAAAAGCAACCACAAGACTCAAGATGGTGACTGGAAAACTGACAAGCGAAGAAATAGCCGAATGGTTTAAAATGGGGTCCCCCAGTCCATCAGAATGCTAGCTGGGACTTTTGGGCCATAATCATAAATATAAAAGCATCAACATAACTAAAAATGGGGGCCCCCAGTCTAACAGCATGCTAGCTAGAACTTTTAGCCATAAGCACAAATATTAAAGCATCCACATATCTTAAGATGACGACTGGAAGACTGACAAATTAAGAAAGTAGCCGCAAGGTTTAAAATGGCGTCCGCAATTCACAACACTCTACTAGTCAGGACTATTAGGCCATTAGCATGGATGTAAAAGCAACCACAAGACTCAAGATGGTGACTGGAAAACTGACAAGCGAAGAAAGTAGTCGAATGGTTTAAAATGGGGTCCCCCAGTCCATCAGAATGCTAGCTGGGACTTTTGTGCGATAAGCGCAAATATTAAAGCATCCACATATCTTAAGATGGCGACTGGAAGACTGTCAAACTAAGAAAGTGGCCGCAAGTTTTAAAATGGCGACCGCAACTCACAACACTCTACTAGTCTGAAGTATTGGGTCATCAGCATAGATGTAAAAGCCACCACAACACTCAAGATTGTGACTGGAAATCTGACAAATGAAGAAATAGCCGAATGATTTAAAATAGGGTCCCGTATTCCATCAGCATGCTAGCTGAGACTTTTGGGTCCTAAGCATGAATATAAAGGCATCCACATAACTTTAGATGGCGACTGGAAAACTGACAAACTAAGAAAGTAGCCGCAAAGTTTAAAATGGCAGACCCAAAATACAACAGTTTGCTAGTCTGCACAATAGCCATATGCATGGATATAAGAGCAACCAGATAAGTTAAGATGGCGACTGGAAGTCTGACAAACTAAGAAAGTAGCCGCAAGGTTTAAAATGGCGGCCCCAAGACACAACAGCTTGCTAGCTGCGAATATTGGGCCATAAGATATAAAATATAAATATAAAAGCAACACTAAGACTCAAGATGGTGACTGGAAAACTGACAAACGAAGAGAGAAGTTAAATGGTTTTAAATGGGGTCCCCCAGTCTAACAGCATGCTATCTAGAACTTTTTGCCATAAGCACAATTATTAAAGCATCCACATATCTTAAGATGGCGACTGGAAGACTGACAAACTAAGAAAGTAGCCGCAAGGTTTAAAATGGCGTCCGCAATTCACAACACTCTACTAGTCAGGACTATTAGGCCATTAGCATGGATGTAAAAGCAACCACAAGACTCAAGATGGTGACTGGAAAACTGACAAGCGAAGAAAGTAGTCGAATGGTTTAAAATGGGGTCCCCCAGTCCATCAGAATGCTAGCTGGGACTTTTGTGCCATAAGCGCAAATATAAAAGCATCCACATATCTTAAGATGGCGACTGGAAGACTGTCAAACTAAGAAAGTAGCCGCAAGTTTTAAAATGGCGGCCGCAACTCACAACACTCTACTAGTCTGAAGTATTGGGTCATCAGCATAGATGTAAAAGCAACCACAAGACTCACGGTGGTGACTGGAAAACTGACAAATGAAGAAAGTAGCCCAATGGTTTTAAATGGGGTCCCGTAGTCCATCAGCATGCTAGCTAGGACTTTTGGGTCATAAGCATGAATAAAAAGGCATCCACATAACTTTAGATGGCGACTGGAAAACTGACAAACTAAGAAAGTAGCCGCAAAGTTTAAAATGGCAGACCCAAAATACAACAGTTTGCTAGTCTGCACAATAGCCATAAGCATGGATATAAGAGCAACCAGATAAGTTAAGATGGCGACTGGAAGTCTGACAAACTAAGAAAGTAGCCGCAAGGTTTAAAATGGCGGCGCCAAGACACAACAGCATGCTAGCTGCGAATATTGGGCCATAAGATATAAAAGATAAATATAAAAGCAACACTAAGACTCAAGATGGTGACTGGAAAACTGACAAACGAAGAGAGAAGTTAAATGGTTTTAAATGGGGTCCCCCAGTCCAACAGCATGCTAGCTAGAACTTTTTGCCATAAGCACAATTATTAAAGCATCCACATATCTTAAGATGACGACTGGAAGACTGACAAATTAAGAAAGTAGCCGCAAGGTTTAAAACGGCGTCCGCATCTTACAACACTCTACTAGTCTGGACTATTAGGCCATTAGCATTTATGTTAAAGCAACCACAAGACTCAAGATTGTGACTGGAAAACTGACAAACGAAGTAAGTAGTCGAATGGTTTAAATGGCGTCCCCCAGTCCATCAGAATGCTAGCTGGGACTTTTGGGCCATAATCATAAATATAAAAGCATCAACATAACTAAAAATGGGGGCCCCCAGTCTAACAGCATGCTAGCTAGAACTTTTTGCCATAAGCACAATTATTAAAGCATCCACATATCTTAAGATGGCGACTGGAAGACTGACAAACTAAGAAAGTAGCCGCAAGGTTTAAATGGCGTCCGCAATTCACAACACTCTACTAGTCAGGACTATTAGGCCATTAGCATGGATGTAAGAGCAACCACAAGACTCAAGATTGTGACTGGAAAACTGACAAACGAAGAAAGTAGTCGAATGGTTTAAAATGGGGTCCCCCAGTCCATCAGAATGCTAGCTGGGACTTTTGGGCCATAATCATAAATATAAAAGCATCAACATAACTAAAAATGTGGTCCTTCAGTCTAACAGCATGCTAGCTAGAACTTTTAGCCATAAGCACAATTATTAAAGCATCCACATATCTTAAGATGGCGACTGGAAGACTGACAAATTAAGAAAGTAGCCGCAAGGTTTAAAATGGCGTCCGCAATTCACAACACTCTACTAGTCAGGACTATTAGGCCATTAGCATGGATGTAAAAGCAACCACAAGACTCAAGATGGTGACTGGAAAACTGACAAGCGAAGAAAGTAGTCGAATGGTTTAAAATGGGGTCCCCCATTCCATCAGAATGCTAGCTGGGACTTTTGTGCCATAAGCGCAAATATAAAAGCATCCACATAAACTAAGATCGCGACTGGAAGACTGACAAACTAAGAAAGTAGCCGCAACATTTAAAGTGGCGGCCGCAACTCACAACACTCTAATAGTCTGAAGTATTGGGTCATCAGCATAGATGTAAAAGCAACCACAAGACTCACGATGGTGACTGGAAAACTGACAAACGAAGAAAGTAGCCCAATGGTTTAAAATGGGGTCCCCCAGTCCATCAGCATGCTAGTTGGGACTTTTGGGCCATAAGCACAAATATAAAAGCATCCACATATCTTAAGATGGCGACTGGAAGACTGACAAACGAAGAAAGTGGCCGCAATTTTTAAAATGGCGGCCGCAACTCACAACACTCTACTAGTCTGAAGTATTGGGTCATCAGCATAGATGTAAAAGCCACCAAACACTTAAGATTGTGACTGGAAAACTGACAAACGAAGAAATAGCCGAATGGTTTAAAATGGGGTCCCCCAGTCCATCAGCATGCTAGCTAGGACTTTTGGGTCATAAGCATGAATATAAAGGCATCCACATAACTTTAGATGGCGACTGGAAAACTGACAAACTAAGAAAGTAGCCGCAAAGTTTAAAATGGCAGACCCAAAATACAACAGTTTGCTAGTCTGCACAATAGCCATATGCATGGATATAAGAGCAACCAGATAAATTAAGATGGCGACTGGAAGTCTGACAAACTAAGAAAGTAGCCGCAAGGTTTAAAATGGCGGCCCCAAGCCACAACAGCTTGCTAGCTGCGAATATTGGGCCATAAGATATAAAATATAAATATAAAAGCAACACTAAGACTCAAGATGGTGACTGGAAAACTGACAAACGAAGAGAGAAGTTAAATGGTTTTAAATGGGGTCCCCCAGTCCAACAGCATGCTAGCGGGGACTTTTGGGTCATAAGCATAAATATAAAAGCATCAACATAACTTAAGATGGCGACTGGAAAACTGACAAACGAAGAAAGTGGCCGCAAGGTTTAAAATGGCGTCCGCAATTCACAACACTCTACTAGTCCGAACTATTAGGCCATTAGCATGGATGTAAAAGCAACCACAAGACTCAAGATGGTGACTGGAAAACTGACAAGCGAAGAAAGTAGTCGAATGGTTTAAAATGAGGTCCCCCAGTCCATCAGAATGCTAGCTGGGACTTTTGTGCCATAAGCACAATTATTAAAGCATCCACATATCTTAAGATGGCGACTGGAAGACTGACAAACTAAGAAAGTAGCCGCAAGGTTTAAAATGGCGTCCGCAATTCACAACACTCTACTAGTCTGCAGTATTGGGTCATCAGCATAGATGTAAAAGCAACCACAACACTCAAGATTGTGACTGGAAAACTGACAAACGAAGAAATAGCCGAATGGTTTAAAATGGGGTCCCCCAGTCCATCAGTATGCTAGCTGGGACTTTTGTGCGATAAGCGCAAATATTAAAGCATCCACATATCTTAAGATGGCGACTGGAAGACTGTCAAACTAAGAAAGTGGCCGCAAGTTTTAAAATGGCGGCCGCAACTCACAACACTCTACTAGTCAGGACTATTAGGCCATTAGCATGGATGTAAAAGCAACCACAAGACTCAAGATGGTGACTGGAAAACTGACAAGCGAAGAAAGTAGTCGAATGGTTTAAAATGGGGTCCCCCAGTCCATCAGAATGCTAGCTGGGACTTTTGTGCGATAAGCGCAAATATTAAAGCATCCACATATCTTAAGATGGCGACTGGAAGACTGTCAAACTAAGAAAGTGGCCGCAAGTTTTAAAATGGCGGCCGCAACTCACAACACTCTACTAGTCTGAAGTATTGGGTCATCAGCATAGATGTAAAAGCAACCACAACACTCAAGATTGTGACTGGAAATCTGACAAATGAAGAAATAGCCGAATGATTTAAAATAGGGTCCCGTAGTCCATCAGCATGCTAGCTGAGACTTTTGGGTCCTAAGCATGAATATAAAGGCATCCACATAACTTTAGATGGCGACTGGAAAACTGACAAACTAAGAAAGTAGCCGCAAAGTTTAAAATGGCAGACCCAAAATACAACAGTTTGCTAGTCTGCACAATAGCCATATGCATGGATATAAGAGCAACCAGATAAGTTAAGATGGCGACTGGAAGTCTGACAAACTAAGAAAGTAGCCGCAAGGTTTAAAATGGCGGCCCCAAGACACAACAGCTTGCTAGCTGCGAATATTGGGCCATAAGATATAAAATATAAATATAAAAGCAACACTAAGACTCAAGATGGTGACTGGAAAACTGACAAACGAAGAAATAGCCGAATGGTTTAAAATGGGGTCCCCCAGTCCATCAGAATGCTAGCTGGGACTTTTGGGCCATAATCATAAATATAAAAGCATCAACATAACTAAAAATGGGGGCCCCCAGTCTAACAGCATGCTAGCTAGAACTTTTAGCCATAAGCACAAATATTAAAGCATCCACATATCTTAAGATGACGACTGGAAGACTGGCAAATTAAGAAAGTAGCCGCAAGGTTTAAAACGGCGTCCGCAACTCACAACACTCTACTAGTCCGGACTTTTGGGCCATTAGCATGGATGTAAAAGCAACCACAAGACTCAAGATGGTGACTGGAAAACTGACAAACGAAGAGAGTAGTTAAATGGTTTTTAATGGGGTCCCCCAGTCCAACAGCATGCTAGCTGGGACTTTTGGGCCATAATCATAAATATAAAAGCATCAACATAACTAAAAATGGGGGCCCCCAGTCTAACAGCATGCTAGCTAGAACTTTTAGCCATAAGCACAAATATTAAAGCATCCACATATCTTAAGATGACGACTGGAAGACTGACAAATTAAGAAAGTAGCCGCAAGGTTTAAAACGGCGTCCGCAACTCACAACACTCTACTAGTCCGGACTATTGGGCCATTAGCATGGATGTAAAAGCAACCACAAGACTCAAGATTGTGACTGGAAAACTGACAAACGAAGAGAGTAGTTAAATGGTTTTTAATGGGGTCCCCCAGTCCAACAGCATGCTTGCTGGGACTTTTGGGCCATAATCATAAATATAAAAGCATCAACATAACTAAAAATGGGGTCCCCCAGTCTAACAGCATGCTAGCTAGAACTTTTAGCCATAAGCACAAATATTAAAGCATCCACATATCTTAAGATTGCGACTGGAAGACTGACAAACTAAGAAAGTAGCCGCAAGGTTTAAAATGGCGTCCGCAATTCACAACACTCTACTAGTCTGGACTATTAGGCCATTAGCATGGATGTAAAAGCAACCACAAGACTCAAGATTGTGACTGGAAAACTGACAAACGAAGAGAGTAGTTAAATGGTTTTTAATGGGGTCCCCCAGTCCAACAGCATGCTTGCTGGGACTTTTGCGCCATAATCATAAATATAAAAGCATCAACATAACTAAAAATGGGGGCCCCCAGTCTAACAGCATGCTAGCTAGAACTTTTTGCCATAAGCACAATTATTAAAGCATCCACATATCTTAAGATGGCGACTGGAAGACTGACAAACTAAGAAAGTAGCCGCAAGGCTTAAAATGGCGTCCGCCATTCACAACACTCTACTAGTCAGCACTATTAGGCCATTAGCATGGATGAAAAAGCAACCACAAGACTCAAGATGGTGACTGGAAAACTGACAAGCGAAGAAAGTAGTCGAATGGTTTAAAATGGGGTCCCCCAGTCCATCAGAATGCTAGCTGGGACTTTTGGGCCATAAGCACAAATATAAAAGCATCCATATAACTTAAGATCGCGACTGGAAGACTGAAAAACTAAGAAAGTGGCCGCAAGGTTTAAAATGGCGGCCGCAACTTACAACACTCTACTAGTCTGAAGTATTGGGTCATCAGCATAGATGTAAAAGCAACCACAAGACTCACGATGGTGACTCGAAAACTGACAAATGAAGAAGGTAGCCCAATGGTTTTATATGGGATCCCGTAGTCCATCAGCATGCTAGCTAGGACTTTTGGGTCATAAGCATGAATATAAAGGCATCCACATAACTTTACATGGCGAATGGAAAACAGACAAACTAAGAAAGTAGCCGCAAAGTTTAAAATGGCAGACCCAAAATACAACAGCTTGCTAGCTGGGACTTTTGGGCCATAAGCATAAATATAAAAGCATCAACATAACTTAAGATGGCGACTGGAAGACCGACAAATTAAGAAAGTAGACGCAAATTTTAAAATGGCGTCCGCAATTCACAACACTCTACTAGTCCGCAACCACAAGACTCAAGATGGTGACTGGACAACTGGCAAGCGAAGAAAGTAAACGAATGGTTTAAAATGGGGTCCCCCAGTCCATCAGAATGCTAGCTGGGACTTTTGGGCCATAAGCACAATTATAAAAGCATTCACATATCTTAAGATGGCGACTGGAAGACTGACAAATTAAGAAAGTAGCCGCAAGGTTTAAAACGGCGTCCGCAACTCACAACACTCTACTAGTCAGGACTATTAGGCCATTAGCATGGATGTAAAAGCAACCACAAGACTCAAGATGGTGACTGAAAAACTGACAAGCGAAGAAGGTAGTCGAATGGTTTAAAATGGGGTCCCCCAGTCCATCAGAATGCTAGCTGGGACTTTTGGGCCATAAGCACAAATATTAAAGCATTCACATATCTTAAGATGGCGACTGGAAGACTGACAAATTAAGAAAGTAGCCGCAAGGTTTAAAACGGCGTCCGCAACTCACAACAATCTACTAGTCCGGACTATTGGGCCATTAGCATGGATGTAAAAGCAACCACAAGACTCAAGATTGTGACTGCAAAACTGACAAACGAAGAAAGTAGTCGAATGGTTTAAAATGGGGTGCCCCAGTCTAACAGCATGCTAGCTAGAACTTTTTGCCATAAGCACAAATATTGAAGCATCCACATATCTTAAGATGGCGACTGGAAGACTGACAAACTAAGAAAGTAGCCGCAAGGTTTAAAACGGCGTCCGCAACTCACAACACTCTACTAGTCAGGACTATTAGGCCATTAGCATGGATGTAAAAGCAACCACAAGACTCAAGATGGTGACTGAAAAACTGACAAGCGAAGAAGGTAGTCGAATGGTTTAAAATGGGGTCCCCCAGTCCATCAGAATGCTAGCTGGGACTTTTGGGCCATAAGCACAAATATTAAAGCATTCACATATCTTAAGATGGCGACTGGAAGACTGACAAATTAAGAAAGTAGCCGCAAGGTTTAAAACGGCGTCCGCAACTCACAACAATCTACTAGTCCGGACTATTGGGCCATTAGCATGGATGTAAAAGCAACCACAAGACTCAAGATTGTGACTGCAAAACTGACAAACGAAGAAAGTAGTCGAATGGTTTAAAATGGGGTGCCCCAGTCTAACAGCATGCTAGCTAGAACTTTTTGCCATAAGCACAAATATTGAAGCATCCACATATCTTAAGATGGCGACTGGAAGACTGACAAACTAAGAAAGTAGCCGCAAGGTTTAAAACGGCGTCCGCAACTCACAACACTCTACTAGTCAGGACTATTAGGCCATTAGCATGGATGTAAAAGCAACCACAAGACTCAAGATGGTGACTGAAAAACTGACAAGCGAAGAAGGTAGTCGAATGGTTTAAAATGGGGTCCCCCAGTCCATCAGAATGCTAGCTGGGACTTTTGGGCCATAAGCACAAATATTAAAGCATTCACATATCTTAAGATGGCGACTGGAAGACTGACAAATTAAGAAAGTAGCCGCAAGGTTTAAAACGGCGTCCGCAACTCACAACAATCTACTAGTCCGGACTATTGGGCCATTAGCATGGATGTAAAAGCAACCACAAGACTCAAGATTGTGACTGCAAAACTGACAAACGAAGAAAGTAGTCGAATGGTTTAAAATGGGGTCCCCCAGTCCATCAGAATGCTAGCTGGGACTTTTGGGCCATAATCATAAATATAAAAGCATCAACATAACTTAAGATGGCGACTGGAAGACTGACAAATTAAGAAAGTAGCCGCAAGGTTTAAAATGGCGTCCGCAATTCACAACACTCTACTAGTCCGGACTATTAGGCCATTAGCATGGATGTAAAAGCAACCACAAGACTCAAGATGGTGACTGGAAAACTGACAAGCGAAGATAGTAGTCGAATGGTTTAAAATGGGGTCGCCCAGTCCATCAGAATGCTAGCTGGGACTTTTGTGCCATAAGCGCAAATATAAAAGCATCCACATAACTTTAGATGGCCACTGGAAAACTGACAAACTAAGAAAGTAGCCGCAAAGTTTAAAATGGCAGACCCAAAATACAACAGTTTGCTAGTCTGGACTATTGTGCCATAAGCATGGATATAAGAGCAACCAGATAAAATAAGATGGCAACTGGAAGTCTGACAAACTAAGAAAGTAGCCGCAAGGTTTAAAATGGCGGCCCCAAGTCACAACAGCTTGCTAGCTGGGACTTTTGGGCCATAAGCATAAATATAAAAGCATCAACATAACTTAAGATGGCGACTGGAAGACTGACAAATTAAGAAAGTAGCCGCAAGGTTTAAAATGGCGTCCGCAATTCACAACACTCTACTAGTCCGGACTATTAGGCCATTAGCATGGATGTAAAAGCAACCACAAGACTCAAGATGGTGACTGGAAAACTGACAAGCGAAGATAGTAGTCGAATGGTTTAAAATGGGGTCGCCCAGTCCATCAGAATGCTAGCTGGGACTTTTGTGCCATAAGCGCAAATATAAAAGCATCCACATATCTTAAGATGGCGACTGGAAGACTGTCAAACTAAGAAAGTGGCCGCAAGTTTTAAAATGGCGGCCGCAACTCACAACACTCTACTAGTCTGAAGTATTGGGTCATCAGCATAGATGTAAAAGCAACCACAAGACTCACGATGGTGACTGGAAAACTGACAAACGAAGAAAGTAGCCCAATGGTTTTAAATGGGGTCCCGTAGTCCATCAGCATGCTAGCTAGGACTTTTGGGTCATAAGCATGAATATAAAGGCATCCACATAACTTTAGATGGCGACTGGAAAACTGACAAATTAAGAAAGTAGCCGCAAAGTTTAAAATGGCAGACCCAAAATACAACAGTTTGCTAGTCTGGCCTATTGTGCCATAAGCATGGATGTAAGAGCAACCATAAGCATAAATATAAAAGCATCAACATAACTTAAGATCGCGACTGGAAAACTGACAAACGAAGAAAGTAGCCCAATGGTTTAAAATGGGGTCCCCCAGTCCATCAGCATGCTAGCTGGGACTTTTGGGCCATAAGCACAAATATAAAAGCATCCACATAATTTAAGATGGCGACTGGAAGACTGACAAACTAAGAAAGTTGCCGCAAGTTTGAAATTGGCGGCCGCAACTCACAACAATCTACTAGTCTGAAGTATTGGGTAAAAGCCACCACAACACTTAAGATTGTGACTGGAAAACTGACAAACGAAGAAATAGTCGAATGGTTTAAAATGGGGTCCCCCAGTCCATCAGAATGCTAGCTGGGACTTTTGGGCCATAATCATAAATATAAAAGCATCAACATAACTAAAAATGGGGGCCCCCAGTCTAACAGCATGCTAGCTAGAACTTTTTGCCATAAGCACACATATTAAAGCATCCACATATCTTAAGATTGCGACTGGAAGACTGACAAACTATAAAAGTAGCCGCAAGGTTTAAAATGGCGTCTGCAATTCTCAACACTCTACTAGTCAGGAGGACTATTAGGCCATTAGCATGGATGTAAAAGCAACCACAAGACTCAAGATTGTGACTGGAAAACTGACAAACGAAGAAAGTAGTCGAATGGTTTAAAATGGCGTCCCCCAGTCCATCAGAATGCTAGCTGGGACTTTTGGGCCATAATCATAAATATAAAAGCATCAACATAACTAAAAATGGGGGCCCCCAGTCTAACAGCATGCTAGCTAGAACTTTTTGCCATAAGCACAATTATTAAAGCATCCACATATCTTAAGATGGCGACTGGAAGACTGACAAACTAAGAAAGTAGCCGCAAGGCTTAAAATGGCGTCCGCAATTCACAACACTCTACTAGTCAGGAGGCCTATTAGGCCATTAGCATGGATGTAAAAGCAACCACAAGACTCAAGATTGTGACCGCAAAACAGACAAACGAAGAAAGTAGTCGAATGGTTTAAAATGCGGTCCCCCAGTCCATCAGAATGCTAGCTGGGACTTTTGGGCCATAAGCATAAATATAAAAGCATCAACATAACTTAAGATGGCGACTGGAAGACCGACAAATTAAGAAAGTAGACGCAAATTTTAAAATGGCGTCCGCAATTCACAACACTCTACTAGTCCGCAACCACAAGACTCAAGATGGTGACTGGACAACTGGCAAGCGAAGAAAGTAAACGAATGGTTTAAAATGGGGTCCCCCAGTCCATCAGAATGCTAGCTGGGACTTTTGGGCCATAAGCACAATTATAAAAGCATCCACATAACTTAAGATCGCGACTGGAAGAGTGACAAACTAAGAAAGTGGCCGCAAGGTTTAAAATGGCGGCCGCAACTCACAACACTCTACTAGTCTGAAGTATGGGGCCTTTAGCATTGATGTAAAAGCAACCACAAGTTTAAAGGTGGTGGCTGGAAAACTGACAAACAAAGAAAGTAGTCGAATGGTTTAAAATGGGGTGCCCCAGTCTAACAGCATGCTAGCAAGAACTTTTTGCCATAAGCACAAATATTGAAGCATCCACATATCTTAAGATGGCGACTGGAAGACTGACAAACTAAGAAAGTAGCCGCAAGGTTTAAAACGGCGTCCGCAACTCACAACACTCTACTAGTCAGGACTATTAGGCCATTAGCATGGATGTAAAAGCAACCACAAGACTCAAGATGGTGACTGAAAAACTGACAAGCGAAGAAGGTAGTCGAATGGTTTAAAATGGGGTCCCCCAGTCCATCAGAATGCTAGCTGGGACTTTTGGGCCATAAGCACAAATATTAAAGCATTCACATATCTTAAGATGGCGACTGGAAGACTGACAAATTAAGAAAGTAGCCGCAAGGTTTAAAACGGCGTCCGCAACTCACAACAATCTACTAGTCCGGACTATTGGGCCATTAGCATGGATGTAAAAGCAACCACAAGACTCAAGATTGTGACTGCAAAACTGACAAACGAAGAAAGTAGTCGAATGGTTTAAAATGGGGTCCCCCAGTCCATCAGAATGCTAGCTGGGACTTTTGTGCCATAAGCGCAAATATAAAAGCATCCACATAACTTTAGATGGCCACTGGAAAACTGACAAACTAAGAAAGTAGCCGCAAAGTTTAAAATGGCAGACCCAAAATACAACAGTTTGCTAGTCTGGACTATTGTGCCATAAGCATGGATATAAGAGCAACCAGATAAAATAAGATGGCAACTGGAAGTCTGACAAACTAAGAAAGTAGCCGCAAGGTTTAAAATGGCGGCCCCAAGTCACAACAGCTTGCTAGCTGGGACTTTTGGGCCATAAGCATAAATATAAAAGCATCAACATAACTTAAGATGGCGACTGGAAGACTGACAAATTAAGAAAGTAGCCGCAAGGTTTAAAATGGCGTCCGCAATTCACAACACTCTACTAGTCCGGACTATTAGGCCATTAGCATGGATGTAAAAGCAACCACAAGACTCAAGATGGTGACTGGAAAACTGACAAGCGAAGATAGTAGTCGAATGGTTTAAAATGGGGTCGCCCAGTCCATCAGAATGCTAGCTGGGACTTTTGTGCCATAAGCGCAAATATAAAAGCATCCACATAACTTTAGATGGCCACTGGAAAACTGACAAACTAAGAAAGTAGCCGCAAAGTTTAAAATGGCAGACCCAAAATACAACAGTTTGCTAGTCTGGACTATTGTGCCATAAGCATGGATATAAGAGCAACCAGATAAAATAAGATGGCAACTGGAAGTCTGACAAACTAAGAAAGTAGCCGCAAGGTTTAAAATGGCGGCCCCAAGTCACAACAGCTTGCTAGCTGGGACTTTTGGGCCATAAGCATAAATATAAAAGCATCAACATAACTTAAGATGGCGACTGGAAGACTGACAAATTAAGAAAGTAGCCGCAAGGTTTAAAATGGCGTCCGCAATTCACAACACTCTACTAGTCCGGACTATTAGGCCATTAGCATGGATGTAAAAGCAACCACAAGACTCAAGATGGTGACTGGAAAACTGACAAGCGAAGATAGTAGTCGAATGGTTTAAAATGGGGTCGCCCAGTCCATCAGAATGCTAGCTGGGACTTTTGTGCCATAAGCGCAAATATAAAAGCATCCACATATCTTAAGATGGCGACTGGAAGACTGTCAAACTAAGAAAGTGGCCGCAAGTTTTAAAATGGCGGCCGCAACTCACAACACTCTACTAGTCTGAAGTATTGGGTCATCAGCATAGATGTAAAAGCAACCACAAGACTCACGATGGTGACTGGAAAACTGACAAACGAAGAAAGTAGCCCAATGGTTTTAAATGGGGTCCCGTAGTCCATCAGCATGCTAGCTAGGACTTTTGGGTCATAAGCATGAATATAAAGGCATCCACATAACTTTAGATGGCGACTGGAAAACTGACAAATTAAGAAAGTAGCCGCAAAGTTTAAAATGGCAGACCCAAAATACAACAGTTTGCTAGTCTGGACTATTGTGCCATAAGCATGGATGTAAGAGCAACCATAAGCATAAATATAAAAGCATCAACATAACTTAAGATCGCGACTGGAAAACTGACAAACGAAGAAAGTAGCCCAATGGTTTTAAATGGGGTCCCGTAGTCCATCAGCATGCTAGCTAGGACTTTTGGGTCATAAGCATGAATATAAAGGCATCCACATAACTTTAGATGGCGACTGGAAAACTGACAAATTAAGAAAGTAGCCGCAAAGTTTAAAATGGCAGACCCAAAATACAACAGTTTGCTAGTCTGGACTATTGTGCCATAAGCATGGATGTAAGAGCAACCATAAGCATAAATATAAAAGCATCAACATAACTTAAGATCGCGACTGGAAAACTGACAAACGAAGAAAGTAGCCCAATGGTTTTAAAATGGGGTCCCCCAGTCCATCAGCATGCCAGCTGGGACTTTTGGGCCATAAGCACAAATATAAAAGCATCCACATAATTTAAGATGGCGACTGGAAGACTGACAAACTAAGAAAGTGGCCGCAAGTTTTAAAATGGCGGCCGCAACTCACAACAATCTACTAGTCTGAAGTATTGGGTAAAAGCCACCACAACACTTAAGATTGTGACTGGAAAACTGACAAACGAAGAAATAGTCGAATGGTTTAAAATGGGGTCCCCCAGTCCATCAGAATGCTAGCTGGGACTTTTGGGCCATAATCATAAATATAAAAGCATCAACATAACTAAAAATGGGGGCCCCCAGTCTAACAGCATGCTAGCTAGAACTTTTTGCCATAAGCACACATATTAAAGCATCCACATATCTTAAGATTGCGACTGGAAGACTGACAAACTATAAAAGTAGCCGCAAGGTTTAAAATGGCGTCTGCAATTCTCAACACTCTACTAGTCAGGAGGACTATTAGGCCATTAGCATGGATGTAAAAGCAACCACAAGACTCAAGATTGTGACTGGAAAACTGACAAACGAAGAAAGTAGTCGAATGGTTTAAAATGGCGTCCCCCAGTCCATCAGAATGCTAGCTGGGACTTTTGGGCCATAATCATAAATATAAAAGCATCAACATAACTAAAAATGGGGGCCCCCAGTCTAACAGCATGCTAGCTAGAACTTTTTGCCATAAGCACAATTATTAAAGCATCCACATATCTTAAGATGGCGACTGGAAGACTGACAAACTAAGAAAGTAGCCGCAAGGCTTAAAATGGCGTCCGCAATTCACAACACTCTACTAGTCAGGAGGCCTATTAGGCCATTAGCATGGATGTAAAAGCAACCACAAGACTCAAGATTGTGACTGCAAAACAGACAAACGAAGAAAGTAGTCGAATGGTTTAAAATGCGGTCCCCCAGTCCATCAGAATGCTAGCTGGGACTTTTGGGCCATAAGCATAAATATAAAAGCATCAACATAACTTAAGATGGCGACTGGAAGACCGACAAATTAAGAAAGTAGCCGCAAGGTTTAAAATGGCGTCCGCAATTCACAACACTCTACTAGTCCGCAACCACAAGACTCAAGATGGTGACTGGACAACTGACAAGCGAAGAAAGTAGTCGAATGGTTTAAAATGGGGTCCCCCAGTCCATCAGAATGCTAACTGGGACTTTTGGGCCATAAGCGCAAATATTAAAGCATCCACATATCTTAAGATGGCGACTGGAAGACTGAAAAACTAAGAAAGTAGCCGCAAGGTTTAAAATAGCAGACCCAAAATATAACAGTTAGCTAGTCGGGACTATTGGGCCATTAGCATGGATGTAAAAGCAACCACAAGACTCAAGATTATGACTGGAAAACCGACAAACGAAGAAAGTAGTCGAATGGTTTAAAATGGGGTCCCCCAGTCCATCAGAATGCTAACTGGGACTTTTGGGCCATAAGCGCAAATATTAAAGCATCCACATATCTTAAGATGGCGACTGGAAGACTGACAAACTAAGAAAGTAGCCGCAAGGCTTAAAATGGCGTCCGCAATTCACAACACTCTACTAGTCAGGAGGACTATTAGGCCATTAGCATGGATGTAAAAGCAACCACAAGACTCAAGATTGTGACTGCAAAACAGACAAACGAAGAAAGTAGTCGAATGGTTTAAAATGGGGTCCCCCAGTCCATCAGAATGCTAGCTGGGACTTTTGCGCCATAAGCACAATTATAAAAGCATCCACATAACTTAAGATGGCGACTGGAAGACTGACAAATTAAGAAAGTAGCCGCAAGGTTTAAAACGGCGTCCGCAACTCACAACACTCTACTAGTCCGGACTAGTAGGCCATTAGCATGGATGTAAAAGCAACCACAAGACTCAAGATTGTGACTGCAAAACTGACAAACGAAGAAAGGAGCCGAATTGTTTAAAATGGGGTCCCCCAGTCTAACAGCATTCTAGCTGGGACTTTTGGGCCATAAGCACAAATATAAAAGCATCAACATAACTAAAAATGGGGGCCCCCAGTCTAACAGCATGCTAGCTAGAACTTTTTGCCATAAGCACAAATATTAAAGCATCCACATATCTTAAGATGGCGACTGGAAGACTGACAAACTAAGAAAGTAGCCGCAAGGTTTAAAAAGGCGTCCGCAACTCACAACACTCTACTAGTCCGGACTATTGGGCCATTAGCATGGATGTAAAAGCAACCACAAGACTCAAGATTGTGACTGGAAAACTGACAAACGAAGAAAGTAGTCGAATGGTTTAAAATGGGGTCCCCCAGTCCATCAGAATGCTAACTGGGACTTTTGGGCCATAATCATAAATATAAAAGCATCAACATAACTAAAATGGGTTCCCCCAGTCCATCAGAATGCTAGCTGGGACTTTTGGGCCATAAGCACAAATATGAAAGCATCCACATATCTTAAGATGGCGACTGGAAGACTGGCAAACTAAGAAAGTAGCCGCAAGGTTTAAAATGGCGTCCGCAACTCACAACACTCTACTAGTCCGGACTATTGGGCCATTAGCATGGATGTAAAAGCAACCACAAGACTCAAGATGGTGACTGGAAAACTGACAAACGAAGAAAGTAGTCGAATGGTTTAAAATGGGGTCCCCCAGTCCATCAGAATGCTAACTGGGACTTTTGGGCCATAAGCGCAAATATTAAAGCATCCACATATCTTAAGATGGCGACTGGAAGACTGAAAAACTAAGAAAGTAGCCGCAAGGTTTAAAATAGCAGACCCAAAATATAACAGTTAGCTAGTCGGGACTATTAGGCCATTAGCATGGATGTAAAAGCAACCACAAGACTCAAGATTGTGACTGGAAAACTGACAAACGAAGAAAGTAGTCGAATGGTTTAAAATGGCGTCCCCCAGTCCATCAGAATGCTAGCTGGGACTTTTGGGCCATAATCATAAATATAAAAGCATCAACATAACTAAAAATGGGGGCCCCCAGTCTAACAGCATGCTAGCTAGAACTTTTTGCCATAAGCACAATTATTAAAGCATCCACATATCTTAAGATGGCGACTGGAAGACTGACAAACTAAGAAAGTAGCCGCAAGGCTTAAAATGGCGTCCGCAATTCACAACACTCTACTAGTCAGGAGGCCTATTAGGCCATTAGCATGGATGTAAAAGCAACCACAAGACTCAAGATTGTGACTGCAAAACAGACAAACGAAGAAAGTAGTCGAATGGTTTAAAATGCGGTCCCCAGTCCATCAGAATGCTAGCTGGGACTTTTGGGCCATAAGCATAAATATAAAAGCATCAACATAACTTAAGATGGCGACTGGAAGACCGACAAATTAAGAAAGTAGCCGCAAGGTTTAAAATGGCGTCCGCAATTCACAACACTCTACTAGTCCGCAACCACAAGACTCAAGATGGTGACTGGACAACTGACAAGCGAAGAAAGTAGTCGAATGGTTTAAAATGGGTCCCCCAGTCCATCAGAATGCTAACTGGGACTTTTGGGCCATAAGCGCAAATATTAAAGCATCCACATATCTTAAGATGGCGACTGGAAGACTGAAAAACTAAAGAAAGTAGCCGCAAGGTTTAAAATAGCAGACCCAAATATAACAGTTAGCTAGTCGGGACTATTGGGCCATTAGCATGGATGTAAAAGCAACCACAAGACTCAAGATTATGACTGGAAAACCGACAAACGAAGAAAGTAGTCGAATGGTTTAAAATGGGGTCCCCCAGTCCATCAGAATGCTAACTGGGACTTTGGGCCATAAGCGCAAATATTAAAGCATCCACATATCTTAAGATGGCGACTGGAAGACTGACAAACTAAGAAAGTAGCCGCAAGGCTTAAAATGGCGTCCGCAATTCACAACACTCTACTAGTCAGGAGGACTATTAGGCCATTAGCATGGATGTAAAAGCAACCACAAGACTCAAGATTGTGACTGCAAAACAGACAAACGAAGAAAGTAGTCGAATGGTTTAAAATGGGGTCCCCCAGTCCATCAGAATGCTAGCTGGGACTTTTGGGCCATAAGCACAATTATAAAAGCATCCACATAACTTAAGATGGCGACTGGAAGACTGACAAATTAAGAAAGTAGCCGCAAGGTTTAAAACGGCGTCCGCAACTCACAACACTCTACTAGTCCGGACTAGTAGGCCATTAGCATGGATGTAAAAGCAACCACAAGACTCAAGATTGTGACTGCAAAACTGACAAACGAAGAAAGTAGTCGAATGTTTTAAAATGGGGTCCCCCAGTCTAACAGCATGCTAGCTGGGACTTTTGGGCCATAATCATAAATATAAAAGCATCAACATAACTAAAAATGGGGGCCCCCAGTCTAACAGCATGCTAGCTAGAACTTTTTGCCATAAGCACAAATATTAAAGCATCCACATATCTTAAGATGGCGACTGGAAGACTGACAAACTAAGAAAGTAGCGCAAGGTTTTAAAACGGCGTCCGCAACTCACAACACTCTACTAGTCCGGACTATTGGACCATTAGCATGGATGTAAAAGCAACCACAAGACTCAAGATAGTGACTGGAAAACTGACACACAAAGAAAGGAGCTGAATGGTTGAAAATAGGTTCCCCCAGTCCATCAGCATGCTAGCTAGGACTTTTGGGCCATAAGCATAAATATAAAAGCATCAACATAACTAAAAATGGGTTCCCCCAGTCCATCAGAATGCTAGCTGGGACTTTTGGGCCATAAGCACAAATATGAAAGCATCCACATATCTTAAGATGGCGACTGGAAGTCTGACAAACTAAGAAAGTAGCCGCAAGGTTTAAAAAGGCGTCCGCAACTCACAACACTCTACTAGTCCGGACTATTGGGCCATTAGCATGGATGTAAAAGCAACCACAAGACTCAAGATGGTGACTGGAAAACTGACAAACGAAGAAAGTAGTCGAATGGTTTAAAATGGGGTCCCCCAGTCCATCAGAATGCTAACTGGGACTTTTGGGCCATAAGCGCAAATATTAAAGCATCCACATATCTTAAGATGGCGACTGGAAGACTGAAAAACTAAGAAAGTAGCCGCAAGGTTTAAAATAGCAGACCCAAAATATAACAGTTAGCTAGTCGGGACTATTGGGCCATTAGCATGGATGTAAAAGCAACCACAAGACTCAAGATTATGACTGGAAAACGACAAACGAAGAAAGTAGTCGAATGGTTTAAAATGGGGTCCCCCAGTCCATCAGAATGCTAGCTGGGACTTTTGGGCCATAAACACAAATATAAAAGCATCCACATTTCTTAAGATGGCGACTGGAAGACTGACAAACTAAGAAAATGGCCGCAAGGTTTAAAACGGCGGCCGCAACTCACAACACTCTACTAGTTTGAAGTATTGGGTCATCAGCATAGATGCAAAAGCAACCACAACACTCAAGATGGTGACTGGAAAACTGACAAACGAATAAAGTAGCCCAATGGTTTAAAACGGGGTCCCCCAGTCCATCAGCATGCTAGCTGGGACTTTTGGGTCAAAGGCATGAATATAATCACACCAGTTCGCTAGTCTGAACTATTGGGTCATCAGCATAGATGTAAAAGCACCACAACACCCAAGATTGTGACTGTAAAACTGACAAACGTTTGTCAGTTTTACAGTCACAATCTTGGGTGTTGTGGTTGCTTTTACATCTATGCTGATGACCCAATAGTTCAGACTAGCGAACTGGTGTGATTATATTCATGCCTTTGACCCAAAAGTCCCAGCTAGCATGCTGATGGACTGGGGGACCCCGTTTTAAACCATTGGGCTACTTTATTCGTTTGTCAGTTTTCCAGTCACCATCTTGAGTGTTGTGGTTGCTTTTGCATCTATGCTGATGACCCAATACTTCAAACTAGTAGAGTGTTGTGAGTTGCGGCCGCCGTTTTAAACCTTGCGGCCATTTTCTTAGTTTGTCAGTCTTCCAGTCGCCATCTTAAGAAATGTGGATGCTTTTATATTTGTGTTTATGGCCCAAAAGTCCCAGCTAGCATTCTGATGGACTGGGGGACCCCATTTTAAACCATTCGACTACTTTCTTCGTTTGTCGGTTTTCCAGTCATAATCTTGAGTCTTGTGGTTGCTTTTACATCCATGCTAATGGCCCAATAGTCCCGACTAGCTAACTGTTATATTTTGGGTCTGCTATTTTAAACCTTGCGGCTACTTTCTTAGTTTTTCAGTCTTCCAGTCGCCATCTTAAGATATGTGGATGCTTTAATATTTGCGCTTATGGCCCAAAAGTCCCAGTTAGCATTCTGATGGACTGGGGGACCCCATTTTAAACCATTCGACTACTTTCTTCGTTTGTCAGTTTTCCAGTCACCATCTTGAGTCTTGTGGTTGCTTTTACATCCATGCTAATGGCCCAATAGTCCGGACTAGTAGAGTGTTGTGAGTTGCGGACGCCATTTTAAACCTTGCGGCTACTTTCTTAGTTTGCCAGTCTTCCAGTCGCCATCTTAAGATATGTGGATGCTTTCATATTTGTGCTTATGGCCCAAAAGTCCCAGCTAGCATTCTGATGGACTGGGGGAACCCATTTTTAGTTATGTTGATGCTTTTATATTTATGATTATGGCCCAAAAGTCCCAGTTAGCATTCTGATGGACTGGGGGACCCCATTTTAAACCATTCGACTACTTTCTTCGTTTGTCAGTTTTCCAGTCACAATCTTGAGTCTTGTGGTTGCTTTTACATCCATGCTAATGGCCCAATAGTCCGGACTAGTAGAGTGTTGTGAGTTGCGGACGCCATTTTAAACCTTGCGGCTACTTTCTTAGTTTGTCAGTCTTCCAGTCGCCATCTTAAGATATGTGGATGCTTTAATATTTGTGCTTATGGCAAAAAGTTCTAGCTAGCATGCTGTTAGACTGGGGGCCCCCATTTTTAGTTATGTTGATGCTTTTATATTTATGATTATGGCCCAAAAGTCCCAGCTAGCATGCTGTTAGACTGGGGGACCCCATTTTAAAACATTCGACTACTTTCTTCGTTTGTCAGTTTTGCAGTCACAATCTTGAGTCTTGTGGTTGCTTTTACATCCATGCTAATGGCCCACTAGTCCGGACTAGTAAAATGTTGTGAGTTGCGGACGCCGTTTTAAACCTTGCGGCTACTTTCTTAATTTGTCAGTCTTCCAGTCGCCATCTTAAGTTATGTGGATGCTTTTATAATTGTGCTTATGGCGCAAAAGTCCCAGCTAGCATTCTGATGGACTGGGGGACCCCATTTTAAACCATTCGACTACTTTCTTCGTTTGTCTGTTTTGCAGTCACAATCTTGAGTCTTGTGGTTGCTTTTACATCCATGCTAATGGCCTAATAGTCTCCTGACTAGTAGAGTGTTGTGAATTGCGGACGCCATTTTAAGCCTTGCGGCTACTTTCTTAGTTTGTCAGTCTTCCAGTCGCCATCTTAAGATATGTGGATGCTTTAATATTTGTGCTTATGGCCCAAAAGTCCCAGCTAGCATTCTGATGGACTGGGGGACCCCATTTTAAACCATTCGACTACTTTCTTCGTTTGTCAGTTTTCCAGTCACCACCTTCAGTCTTGTGGTTGCTTTTACATCCATACTAAAGACCCAATAGTCCATACTAGCAAACTGTTGTGTTTGGGGCTTCCATTTTAAACCTTGCGGCTACTTTCTTAGTTTGTCAGTCTTCAAGTCGCCATCTTAAGTTATGTGGATGCTTTAATATTTGTGCTTATGGCCCAAAAGTCCCAGCTAGCATTCTGATGGACTGGGGGACCCCATTTTAAACCATTCGACTACTTTCTTCGCTTGTCAGTTGTCCAGTCACCATCTTGAGTCTTGTGGTTGCGGACTAGTAGAGTGTTGTGAATTGCGGACGCCATTTTAAACCTTGCGGCTACTTTCTTAATTTGTCGGTCTTCCAGTCGCCATCTTAAGTTATGTTGATGCTTTTATATTTATGCTTATGGCCCAAAAGTCCCAGCTAGCATTCTGATGGACTGGGGGACCGCATTTTAAACCATTCGACTACTTTCTTCGTTTGTCAGTTTTGCAGTCACAATCTTGAGTCTTGTGGTTGCTTTTACATCCATGCTAATGGCCTAATAGGCCTCCTGACTAGTAGAGTGTTGTGAATTGCGGACGCCATTTTAAGCCTTGCGGCTACTTTCTTAGTTTGTCAGTCTTCCAGTCGCCATCTTAAGATATGTGGATGCTTTAATATTGTGCTTATGGCAAAAAGTTCTAGCTAGCATGCTGTTAGACTGGGGGCCCCATTTTTAGTTATGTTGATGCTTTTATATTATGATTATGGCCCAAAAGTCCCAGCTAGCATTCTGATGGACTGGGGGACGCCATTTTAAACCATTCGGCTACTTTCTTCGTTTGTCAGTTTTCCAGTCACAATCTTGAGTCTTGTGGTTGCTCTTATATCCATGCTAATGGCCTAATAGTCCAGACTAGCAAACCGTTAGTTTTGGGTCTGCAATTTTAAACCTTGCGGCTACTTTCTTATATTGTCAGTCTTCCAGTCGCGATCTTAAGATATGTGGATGCTTTAGTATTTGCGCTTATGGCCCAAAAGTCCCAGTTAGCATTCTGATGGACTGGGGGACCCCATTTTAAACCATTCGACTACTTTCTTCGTTTGTCAGTTTTCCAGTCACCATCTTGAGTCTTGTGGTTGCTTTTACATCCATGCTAATGGCCCAATAGTCCGGACTAGTAGAGTGTTGTGAGTTGCGGACGCCTTTTTAAACCTTGCGGCTACTTTCTTAGTTTGTCAGTCTTCCAGTCGCCATCTTAAGATATGTGGATGCTTTCATATTTGTGCTTATGGCCCAAAAGTCCCAGCTAGCATTCTGATGGACTGGGGGAACCCATTTTTAGTTATGTTGATGCTTTTATATTTATGATTATGGCCCAAAAGTCCCAGTTAGCATTCTGATGGACTGGGGGACCCCATTTTAAACCATTCGACTACTTTCTTCGTTTGTCAGTTTTCCAGTCACAATCTTGAGTCTTGTGGTTGCTTTTACATCCATGCTAATGGCCCAATAGTCCGGACTAGTAGAGTGTTGTGAGTTGCGGACGCCATTTTAAACCTTGCGGCTACTTTCTTAGTTTGTCAGTCTTCCAGTCGCCATCTTAAGATATGTGGATGCTTTAATATTTGTGCTTATGGCAAAAAGTCCTAGCTAGCATGCTGTTAGACTGGGGGACCCTATTTTTAGTTATGTTGATGCTTTTATATTTATGCTTATGGCCCAAAAGTCCCAGCTAGCATGCTGTTAGACTGGGGGACCCCATTTTAAACCATTCGACTACTTTCTTCGTTTGTCAGTTTTCCAGTCACAATCTTGAGTCTTGTGGTTGCTTTTACATCCATGCTAATGGCCTACTAGTCCGGACTAGTAGAGTGTTGTGAGTTGCGGACGCCGTTTTAAACCTTGCGGCTACTTTCTTAATTTGTCAGTCTTCCAGTCGCCATCTTAAGTTATGTGGATGCTTTTATAATTGTGCTTATGGCCCAAAAGTCCCAGCTAGCATACTGATGGACTGGGGGACCCCATTTTAAACCATTCGACTACTTTCTTCGTTTGTCAGTTTTGCAGTCACAATCTTGAGTGTTGTGGTTGCTTTTACATCCATGCTAATGGCCTAATAGTCCTCCGACTAGTAGAGTGTTGTGAGTTGCGGACGCCATTTTAAACCTTGCGGCTACTTTCTTAGTTTGTCAGTCTTCCAGTCGCCATCTTAAGATATGTGGATGCTTTAATATTTGTGCTTATGGCCCAAAAGTCCCAGTTAGCATTCTGATGGACTGGGGGACCCCATTTTAAACCATTCGACTACTTTCTTCGTTTGTCAGTTTTCCAGTCACAATCTTGAGTCTTGTGGTTGCTTTTACATCCATGCTAATGGCCCAATAGTCCCGACTAGCTAACTGTTATATTTTGGGTCTGCTATTTTAAACCTTGCGGCTACTTTCTTAGTTTGTCAGTCTTCCAGTCGCCATCTTAAGATATGTGGATGCTTTAATATTTGCGCTTATGGCCCAAAAGTCCCAGTTAGCATTCTGATGGACTGGGGGACCCCATTTTAAACCATTCGACTACTTTCTTCGCTTGTCAGTTGTCCAGTCACCATCTTGAGTCTTGTGGTTGCGGACTAGTAGAGTGTTGTGAATTGCGGACGCCATTTTAAACCTTGCGGCTACTTTCTTAATTTGTCGGTCTTCCAGTCGCCATCTTAAGTTATGTTGATGCTTTTATATTTATGCTTATGGCCCAAAAGTCCCAGCTAGCATTCTGATGGACTGGGGGACCGCATTTTAAACCATTCGACTACTTTCTTCGTTTGTCTGTTTTGCAGTCACAATCTTGAGTCTTGTGGTTGCTTTTACATCCATGCTAATGGCCTAATAGGCCTCCTGACTAGTAGAGTGTTGTGAATTGCGGACGCCATTTTAAGCCTTGCGGCTACTTTCTTAGTTTGTCAGTCTTCCAGTCGCCATCTTAAGATATGTGGATGCTTTAATAATTGTGCTTATGGCAAAAAGTTCTAGCTAGCATGCTGTTAGACTGGGGGCCCCCATTTTTAGTTATGTTGATGCTTTTATATTTATGATTATGGCCCAAAAGTCCCAGCTAGCATTCTGATGGACTGGGGGACGCCATTTTAAACCATTCGACTACTTTCTTCGTTTGTCAGTTTTCCAGTCACAATCTTGAGTCTTGTGGTTGCTTTTACATCCATGCTAATGGCCTAATAGTCCTCCTGACTAGTAGAGTGTTGAGAATTGCAGACGCCATTTTAAACCTTGCGGCTACTTTTATAGTTTGTCAGTCTTCCAGTCGCAATCTTAAGATATGTGGATGCTTTAATATGTGTGCTTATGGCAAAAAGTTCTAGCTAGCATGCTGTTAGACTGGGGGCCCCCATTTTTAGTTATGTTGATGCTTTTATATTTATGATTATGGCCCAAAAGTCCCAGCTAGCATTCTGATGGACTGGGGGACCCCATTTTAAACCATTCGACTATTTCTTCGTTTGTCAGTTTTCCAGTCACAATCTTAAGTGTTGTGGTGGCTTTTACCCAATACTTCAGACTAGTAGATTGTTGTGAGTTGCGGCCGCCATTTTAAAACTTGCGGCCACTTTCTTCGTTTGTCAGTCTTCCAGTCGCCATCTTAAATTATGTGGATGCTTTTATATTTGTGCTTATGGCCCAAAAGTCCCAGCTGGCATGCTGATGGACTGGGGGACCCCATTTTAAACCATTGGGCTACTTTCTTCGTTTGTCAGTTTTCCAGTCACCATCTTGAGTCTTGTGGTTGCTTTTATATCCATGCTAATGGCCCAATAGTCCGGACTAGTAAAATGTTGTGAGTTGCGGACGCCGTTTTAAACCTTGCGGCTACTTTCTTAATTTGTCAGTCTTCCAGTCACCATCTTAAGTTATGTTGATGCTTTTATATTTGTGCTTATGGCCCAAAAGTCCTAGCTAGCATGCTGTTAGACTGGGGGACCCCATTTTAAACCATTCGACTCCTTTCTTTGTTTGTCAGTTTTCCAGTCACCATCTTGAGTCTTGTGGTTGCTTTTACATCCATGCTAATGGCCTAATAGTCCGGACTAGTAGAGTGTTGTGAGTTGCGGACGCCATTTTAAACCTTGCGGCTACTTTCTTAATTTGTCAGTCTTCCAGTCGCCATCTTAAGATATGTGGATGCTTTAATATTTGTGCTTATGGCCCAAAAGTCCCAGCTAGCATTCTGATGGACTGGGGGACCCCATTTTAAACCATTCGACTACCTTCTTCGCTTGTCAGTTTTCCAGTCACCATCTTGAGTCTTGTGGTTGCTTTTACATCCATGCTAATGGCCTAATAGTCCTGACTAGTAGAGTGTTGTGAGTTGCGGACGCCGTTTTAAACCTTGCGGCTACTTTCTTAATTTGTCAGTCTTCCAGTCGCCATCTTAAGATATGTGGATGCTTTTATATTTGTGCTTATGGCCCAAAAGTCCCAGCTAGCATGCTGATGGACTGGGGGACCCCATTTTAAAACCATTCGTTTACTTTCTTCGCTTGCCAGTTGTCCAGTCACCATCTTGAGTCTTGTGGTTGCGGCACTAGTAGAGTGTTGTGAATTGCGGACGCCATTTTAAAATTTGCGTCTACTTTCTTAATTTGTCAGTCTTCCAGTCAACATCTAAAGTTATGTTGATGCTTTTATATTTATGCTTATGGCCTAAAGTAATAGCTAGCAAGCTGTTGTATTTTGGGTCTGCCATTTTAAACTTTGCGGCTACTTTCTTAGTTTGTCTGTTTTCCATTCGCCATGTAAAGTTATGTGGATGCCTTTATATTCATGCTTATGACCCAAAAGTCCTAGCTAGCATGCTGATGGACTACGGGATCCCATATAAAACCATTGGGCTACCTTCTTCATTTGTCAGTTTTCGAGTCACCATCGTGAGTCTTGTGGTTGCTTTTACATCTATGCTGATGACCCAATACTTCAGACTAGTAGAGTGTTGTAAGTTGCGGCCGCCATTTTAAACCTTGCGGCCACTTTCTTAGTTTTCAGTCTTCCAGTCGCGATCTTAAGTTATGTGGATGCTTTTATATTTGTGCTTATGGCCCAAAAGTCCCAGCTAGCATGCTGATGGACTGGGGGACCCCATTTTAAACCATTCGACTACTTTCTTCGCTTGTCAGTTTTCCAGTCACCATCTTGAGTTTTGTGGTTGCTTTTCATCCATGCTAATGGCCTAATAGTGCTGACTAGTAGAGTGTTGTGAATGGCGGACGCCATTTTAAGCCTTGCGGCTACTTTCTTAGTTTGTCAGTCTTCCAGTCGCCATCTTAAGATATGTGGATGCTTTAATAATTGTGCTTATGGCAAAAAGTTCTAGCTAGCATGCTGTTAGACTGGGGGCCCCCATTTTTAGTTATGTTGATGCTTTTATATTTATGATTATGGCGCAAAAGTCCCAGCAAGCATGCTGTTGGACTGGGGGACCCCATTAAAAACCATTTAACTACTCTCTTCGTTTGTCAGTTTTCCAGTCACAATCTTGAGTCTTGTGGTTGCTTTTACATCCATGCTAATGGCCTAATAGTCCAGACTAGTAGAGTGTTGTGAATTGCGGACGCCATTTTAAACCTTGCGGCTACTTTCTTAGTTTGTCAGTCTTCCAGTCGCGATCTTAAGATATGTGGATGCTTTTATATTTGTGCTTATGGCTAAAAAGTCCTAGCTAGCATGCTGTTAGACTGGGGGACCCCATTTTTAGTTATGTTGATGCTTTTATATTTATGATTATGGCCCAAAAGTCCCAGCAAGCATGCTGTTGGACTGGGGGACCCATTAAAAACCATTTAACTACTCTCTTCGTTTGTCAGTTTTCCAGTCACAATCTTGAGTCTTGTGGTTGCTTTTACATCCATGCTAATGGCCCAATAGTCCGGACTAGTAGAGTGTTGTGAGTTGCGGACGCCGTTTTAAACCTTGCGGCTACTTTCTTAATTTGTCAGTCTTCCAGTCGTCATCTTAAGATATGTGGATGCTTTAATATTTGTGCTTATGGCTAAAAGTTCTAGCTAGCATGCTGTTAGACTGGGGGCCCCCATTTTTAGTTATGTTGATGCTTTTATATTTATGCTTTTAGCCCAAAAGTCCCAGCTAACATGCTGTTGACTGGGGGACCCCACTTAAAACCATTTAACTACTCTCTTCGTTTGTCAGTCTTCCAGTCACCATCTTGAATCTTAGGGTTGCTTTTACATCCATGCTAATGGCCTAATAGTCCGGACTAGTAGAGTGTGGTGAGTTGCGGACGCCGTTTTAAACCTTGCGGCTACTTTCTTAATTTGCCAGTCTTCCAGTCGTCATCTTAAGATATGTGGATGCTTTAATATTTGTGCTTATGGCTAAAAGTTCTAGCTAGCATGCTGTTAGACTGGGGGCCCCCATTTTTAGTTATGTTGATGCTTTTATATTTATGCTTATGGCCCAAAAGTCCTAGCTAGCATACTGATGGACTGGGGGACCCCATTTTAAACCATTCGGCTATTTCTTCGTTTGTCAGTTTTCCAGTCACCATCTTGAGTCTTAGTGTTGCTTTTATATTTATATTTTATATCTTATGGCCCAATATTCGCAGCTAGCAAGCTGTTGTGACTTGGGACCGCCATTTTAAACCTTGCGGCTACTTTCTTAGTTTGTCAGACTTCCAGTCGCCATCTTAACTTATCTGGTTGCTCTTATATCCATGCATATGGCTATTGTGCAGACTAGCAAACTGTTGTATTTTGGGTCTGCCATTTTAAACTTTGCGGCTACTTTCTTAGTTTGTCAGTTTTCCAGTCGCCATCTAAAGTTATGTGGATGCCTTTATATTCATGCTTAGGACCCAAAAGTCTCAGCTAGCATGCTGATGGACTACGGGACCCTATTTTAAATCATTCGGCTATTTCTTCATTTGTCAGATTTCCAGTCACAATCTTGAGTGTTGTGGTTGCTTTTACATCTATGCTGATGACCCAATACTTCAGACTAGTAGAGTGTTGTGAGTTGCGGCCGCCATTTTAAAACTTGCGGCCACTTTCTTAGTTTGACAGTCTTCCAGTCGCCATCTTAAGATATGTGGATGCTTTAATATTTGCGCTTATCGCACAAAAGTCCCAGCTAGCATTCTGATGGACTGGGGGACCCCATTTTAAACCATTCGGCTACTTTCTTCGCTTGTCAGTTTTCCAGTCACCATCTTGAGTCTTGTGGTTGCTTTTACATCCATGCTAATGGCCCAATAGTCCGGACTAGTAGAGTGTTGTGAGTTGCGGCCGCCATTTTAAAACTTGCGGCCACTTTCTTAGTTTGTCAGTCTTCCAGTCGCCATCTTAAGATATGTGGATGCTTTAATATTTGCGCTTATCGCACAAAAGTCCCAGCTAGCATACTGATGGACTGGGGGACCCCATTTTAAACCATTCGGCTATTTCTTCGTTTGTCAGTTTTCCAGTCACAATCTTGAGTGTTGTGGTTGCTTTTACATCTATGCTGATGACCCAATACTGCAGACTAGTAGAGTGTTGTGAATTGCGGACGCCATTTTAAACCTTGCGGCTACTTTCTTAGTTTGTCAGTCTTCCAGTCGCCATCTTAAGATATGTGGATGCTTTAATAATTGTGCTTATGGCACAAAAGTCCCAGCTAGCATTCTGATGGACTGGGGGACCTCATTTTAAACCATTCGACTACTTTCTTCGCTTGTCAGTTTTCCAGTCACCATCTTGAGTCTTGTGGTTGCTTTTACATCCATGCTAATGGCCTAATAGTTCGGACTAGTAGAGTGTTGTGAATTGCGGACGCCATTTTAAACCTTGCGGCCACTTTCTTAGTTTGTCAGTTTTCCAGTCGCCATCTTAAGTTATGTTGATGCTTTTATATTTATGCTTATGGCCCAAAAGTCCCAGCTAGCATGCTGTTGGACTGGGGGACCCCACTTAAAACCATTTAACTTCTCTCTTCGTTTGTCAGTCTTCCAGTCACCATCTTGAATCTTAGGGTTGCTTTTATATCTATATTTTATATCTTATGGCCCAATATTCGCAGCTAGCAAGCTGTTGTGACTTGGGGCCGCCATTTTAAACCTTGCGGCTACTTTCTTAGTTTGCCAGACTTCCAGTCGCCATCTTAACTTATCTGGTTGCTCTTATATCCATGCAAATGGCTATTGTGCAGACTAGCAAACTGTTGTATTTTGGGTCTGCCATTTTAAACTTTGCGGCTACTTTCTTAGTTTGTCAGTCTTCCAGTCGCCATCTTAAGTTATGTGGATGCCTTTATATTCATGCTTATGACCCAAAAGTCCTAGCTAGCATGCTGATGGTCTACGGGACCCCATTTTAAACCATTCGGCTATTTCTTCGTTTGTCAGTTTTCCAGTCACAATCTTAAGTGTTTTGGTGGCTTTTACATCTATGCTGATGACCCAATACTTCAGACTAGTAGAGTGTTGTGAGTTGCGGCCGCCATTTTAAAAATTGCGGCCACTTTCTTCGTTTGTCAGTCTTCCAGTCGCCATCTTAAGATATGTGGATGCTTTTATATTTGTGCTTATGGCCCAAAAGTCCCAACTAGCATGCTGATGGACTGGGGGACCCCATTTTAAACCATTGGGCTACTTTCTTCGTTTGTCAGTTTTCCAGTCACCATCGTGAGTCTTGTGGTTGCTTTTACATCTATGCTGATGACCCAATACTTCAGACTATTAGAGTGTTGTGAGTTGCGGCCGCCACTTTAAATGTTGCGGCTACTTTCTTAGTTTGTCAGTCTTCCAGTCGCGATCTTAGTTTATGTGGATGCTTTTATATTTGCGCTTATGGCACAAAAGTCCCAGCTAGCATTCTGATGGAATGGGGGACCCCATTTTAAACCATTCGACTACTTTCTTCGCTTGTCAGTTTTCCAGTCACCATCTTGAGTCTTGTGGTTGCTTTTACATCCATGCTAATGGCCTAATAGTCCTGACTAGTAGAGTGTTGTGAATTGCGGACGCCATTTTAAACCTTGCGGCTACTTTCTTAATTTGTCAGTCTTCCAGTCGCCATCTTAAGATATGTGGATGCTTTAATAATTGTGCTTATGGCTAAAAGTTCTAGCTAGCATGCTGTTAGACTGAAGGACCACATTTTTAGT
>JANFPS010000290.1:0-20409 GCA_024703675.1 Drosophila nebulosa
CATGCTTTTTTCAATCGTCCAATATTGGCAAAATTAGAGACGGAAAAGTTTTGGAAAAAATAATTTTTTCAAATACGATTTTTTCGAAAAGTGGGTTCAAATGAGTTTTCTGGGTTGAATGACAAATGTAAGTAAATGGATGCGTATAACTGAAACATTGTTTTTAAATCGTCCCAATAGGAAAGTTAGAGCACGGAAAAGTTTTAGAAAACTGAATTTTATAAATTTACGATTTTTTCCCAAAAGTGGGGTTCAAAATGAGTTTTCGGGTTTTGAATGACAAATGTAAGTAAAATGGAGCGTACAATAAACATTTTTTTTTTTAATCGTCCTAGTATTGGCAAAGTTTGAGCACGGAAAAGTTAAGAATATGAATTTTTCCAAAATTTACGATTTTTTGATAAGTGGGATCAAAATGAATTTTTTGGGGTTTTAAAACATATGTAAGTAAACTGGATGAGCTACTAACTGAAACATTGCTTTTTAAACGCCCAATATTGGGAAAATTAGAACACGGAAAGTTTGAGAAAAATGAATTTTTTTCAAATTTCGATTTTTCTCGAAAAGTGGGTTCAAAATGGTTTTCTGGGTTTGAATGACAAATGTAAGTAAACTGGATGGTATAAATAAACATTGCTTTTTTCAATCGTCCCAATATTGGAAAGTTAGAGCACGGAAAAGTTTAGAAAAATGAATTTTAAAATTTACGATTTTTTGAAAAGTGGGGGTTTGAAATTAGTTTTCTAGGTTTTAATGCAAAAGAAGTAAACTGGAGCGCTAATAACGAAAAAAAATTGCTTTTTTTTTAAACGTCCCCAAAATTGGGAAAGTTAGAGCACGGAAAAAATTTAGAAAAATGAATTTTTACAAATTCACGATTTTTTCGAAAAGTGGGTTTGAAATTAGTTTTCTAGGTTTGAATGACAAAGTAATTAAAAAGGAGCGCTACTAACTGAAACATTTCTTTTTTAAAAGTCCCAATATTTGGCCCCCGTTAGAGCACGGAAAGGTTTAGAAAAACTGAAATTTTTTCAAAAAATTTACGATTTTCTGGGAAAAGGGGGGTTTTTAAAAAGTTTTCTTGGTTTTTAATGACAAATGAAAATAAAAATGGATAAACTATTAACCCGAAAAATTTTATTTTTAAATCGTCCCCCAAAATTGGGGAAAATTAAAAGCACGGAAAAGTTGAGGAAACGAATTTTTACAATTCAACCCATTTTCTCGAAAAAAATGGGTTCAAATGAGTTTTTTTGGGGTTTTAAGGGCAAATGTTAAGGGAAACTGGATGAGCTTTTAACTGAAACATTGCTTTTTTAAAAAACGTTTCCCCAAAATTGGCCCAAGTTAGAGCCCCGGAAGAGGTGAGAATTTCTGAATTTTTACAAATTCACGAAAATTTTTTTTGGGAAAAATGGGTTCAAAATAAAATTTTCCCCCGGGTTTTAATGACAAATTTTTTAAAATTTAAAATTTGGGTAAGCTATTTAAATGGAAACATTTCTTTTTTAAATTTGTCCCAATAAATTGGGGAAAGTTAGAGCACGGAAAAGTTGAGGGAAAACGAAAAAATTTTCAACTTCACGATTTTTTTCGGAAAAAAATAGGGGTTTAAAATGAGGGTTTTTTGGGTTTGAATGACGAAAGTAAAGTAAAATGGATGCGGTACTAAATGGGGGACATTTCTTTTTTAAATCGTCCCCAAAATTTGGGTAAGTTAGAGCCCCGGAAAAGTTGAGAGAACTGCATTTTTTCAAAAATTTACGATTTTTTCGAAAAGTGGGTTCTAAATGATTGTCAGGTTTTAATGACAAAAGTAAGTAATCTGGGGTGGCACTAATGAGACCTTGCTTTTTTTAAAACGTCCCAATATTGGCCAAGTTAGACAAAGGAAATGTTGAGAAAAACTGAATTTTTACAAATTCACGATTTTCTCCAAAAAGTGGGTTTTAAAAAAGAGTTTTTTGGGTTTTAATGACAAAAAGTAAGTAAACTGGGGTGAGCCCATTAAAATAAACTTTTTTTTAAATCGTCCCAATATGGCCAAAAATTGGGGCACGGAAAAGTTGAGAATATGAATTTTTACAAATTTACGATTTTTTCGAAAAAATGGGTTCAAAATGAGTTTTCAAGGGGTTTTAATGACAAAGTAAGAAAAATGGAGGCTATTTAAATGAACCCTTGTTTTTTTAAAACGTCCCTTTTGGGGAAAATTAGAGCACGGGAAAAATTGAAAACTGAAAATTTTTAAAAATTCACGATTTTTTCGAAAATGGGTTTTTAAAATGAGTTTTTTGGGTTTGAAAGACAAAGTAAGTAAACTGGAATAAAGGAATTTTTTAAACCCAATATGGCCAAAATTAGAGCACGGGAAAAATTGAGGGGAAACTTTAAATTTTTTTTAATTTAGATTTTCCGAAAAGTGGGCAAAATAAAAATTTTTTGGGGTTTTAAATTTTTTACAAATGTAAGTAAATGGAAAGGCCTAACCCCCCCCAAATGAAACATTTCTTTTTAAATCGTTTCCACTAGGCAAAGTTAGAGCACGGGGAAAAATTAAGAATATGAATTTTACAAATTTACGATTTTTTCGAAAAGTGGGTTTAAAAAAGGGGTTTCTGGGGTTTTAATGACAAATGTAAGTAAAACTGGGGAGCTATTTAAATGAAACATTTTTTTTTTTAAAACGTCCCAATATTTGGGAAAAATTAGAGACGGAAAAAATTGAGAAACTGAAAATTTTTTCAAATTACGATTTTCTGGGAAAAAGGGGGGGAAAATGAGTTTTTTGGGTTTAAGACAAAGTAAAAAAAAGGATGGGTATTTAAAATGAAAACATTTCCCCCCCCTTTTTTAAAACGTCCCAATATTGGGAAAATTTTGGGAAACACGGAAAAATTGAGGAAAATGAATTTTACAATTCAAATTTTCTCGAAAAGTGGTTTAAAATTAGTTTTCTGGGTTTGAATGGGCAAAGTAAGTAAAATGGATGGCTCCCAAAAATTTAAACATTGCTTTTTTAAAACGCCCAATATTGGCAAAATTTGAGCCCCGGGGAAAAAATTGAGAAAACTGAATTTTTACAAATTCACGATTTTTTCCCAAAAGTGGGTTCCCAAAAAAAATTTTTTTGGGTTTTAATGGGCAAATGTAAGTTTAACTGGATGAGCACTAACTGAAACAATTTCTTTTTAAACGTCCAATTATTGGGGTTTAAATTTGAGCACCCGGGAAAAGTTTGAGAGAACTGTTTTTAAAAAATTACGATTTTTTGGGAAAAAGGGGTTTTAAAAAGTTTTCTGGGTTTTAATGGACAAAAGTAAGGGAAAAATGGGTGGGTATTTAAAGAAACATTTTCTTTTTTAAAAACTCCCCCAAATTGGCAAAATTAGAGCACGGGAAAAATTGGGGAAACTGAATTTTTACAATTTACGATTTTCTCGAAAAAAAATGGGGTTTAAAAAAAGTTTTTGGGGTTTTGGGAAAGACAAATGTAAATAAAAGGATGTAAAACTGAAACATTGGGTTTTTAAATGTTCCCCAAAATTGGCAAAATTAGAGCACGGAAAAGGAAAGAAACTGAATTTTTTCAAATTCACGATTTTCGAAAGTGGGTTTAAAAAGGGGTTTTCTGGTTTGAAAAGACAAATGTAAAATAAACTGGATGAGCACTAACGAAAAAAATTTCTTTTTAAATGCCCAATATTGGCTAATTAGAGCCCCGAAAAAGGTGGAAAAACCCGAAAATTTTTTCAAATTCACGATTTTCTGGGAAAAAATGGGTTCAAAAAAGTTTTTTGGGTTTTTAATGACAAAGTAAGTAAACGGATGGGTTATTAAAAGAAACATTGTTTTTTAAAAAGTCCCAAAAATTGGCCCAAGTTGAGACGGGAAAAATTTAGAGAACTGAATTTTTTCAAATTCACGATTTTCTCGAAAAAATGGGGTTTAAAAGAGTTTTCTGGGTTTTAATTTAAAATGTAAGTAAACTGGGGGGAGCTTTAACTGAAACAGGGTTTTTTAAATCGTCCCAATATTGGCCCCAAATTAGAGCACGGAAAAGGTTAAAAATCTGAATTTTTTAAAATTTACGATTTTTTGGGAAAAATGGGTCAAAATAATTTTCTTTGGGTTTTAATGGGCAAATGTAAGTAAAAGGATAAACTTTTTAAAAGAAAAATTGCCCTTTTTTTAAAAGTTTCCCCCTAAATTTGGGAAAGTTAGAGCACGGAAAAGGTTTAGGGAAAACTGAATTTTTTCAAATTCCGATTTTCTGGAAAAAATTGGGGTTTAAAAAAAAGTTTTCTTTGGGGTTTTAATGACAAAGTAAGTAAACGGAAAAATATTTAAATGAAACATTGTTTTTTAAATCGTCCCAATAATTTGGGTAAGTTAGAGCAAGGAAAAAATTTAGAGAAAATGCATTTTTTAAAAAAATTTCCGATTTTTTTGAAAAAAGGGGGGTTTTAAATGAGTTGTCTAGGTTTGAAAGGAAAAGAAAGTAAGTAATCTGGGGTGAGCTTTTAACTGGACTTTCTTTTTTAAATCGTCCCCCAATATTGGCCCCAAGTTTTGAGCACGGAAATGTTTAAGAATGAATTTTTACAAATTTTACGATTTTCTCCAAAAGTGGGTTTAAAAAAGGGGTTTTTTAGGTTTTGAATGACAAATGTAAGTAAAAATGGAAAGAGCTATTAAATGAAACATTGTATTTTTAAAAACGTTCCAAATTGGCAAAGTTGGAGGGACGGGGAAAAATTTAGGGAAAACTGAATTTTTACAACTTCAGATTTTTCGAAAAGGGGGTTCCCCAAAAGAGTTTTCTGGGTTTGAAAGCAAAGTAAAATAAACTGGAGCTTTTAACTGAAACATTGCTTTTTTAAATCGTCCCAAAAAGGGAAAGTTAGAGCACGGAAAAGTTAAAAAACTGCATTTTTACAAATTCACGATTTTCTCGAAAAGTGGGTTCAAATGAGTTGTCTAGGTTTGAATGACAGATGTAAGTAATCTGGATGAGCTACTAACTGAGACATTGCTTTTTTAAATCGTCCCAATATTGGCTAAGTTAGAGCACGGAAATGTTGAGAGAACTGAATTTTTACAAATTCACGATTTTCTCGAAAAGTGGGTTTAAAATGAGTTTTTTAGGTTTGAATGACAAATGTAAGTAAACTGGATGAGTTATTAACTGAAACATTGTATTTTTAAATCGTCCCAATATTGGCAAAGTTAGAGCACGGAAAGTTGAGAATACTGAATTTTTACAAACTTCACGATTTCTCGAAAAGTGGGTTCAAAATGAGTTTTCTGGGTTTGAATGACGAAAGTAAGTAAACTGGATGCGCTATAACTGAGACATTGCTTTTTAAATCGTCCAATATCGGCTAAGTTAGAGCTCGGAAAAAGTTGAGAGAACTGAATTTTAAACACATTCCGATCAAAATGAGTTTTCTGGGTTTGAATGACAAATGTAAGTAAACTGGATAAGCTACTAACTGAAACATTGCTTTTTTAAATCGTCCCAATATTGGCAAAGTTAGAGCACGGAAAAGTTGAGAATACTGAATTTTTACAAACTTCACGATTTCTCGAAAAGTAGGTTCAAATGAGTTTTCTGGTTTGAATGACGAAAGTAAGTAAACTGGATGACGCTACTAACTGAGAACATTGCTTTTTAAATCGTCCCAATATTGGCTAAGTTAGAGCACGGAAAGTTGAGAGAACTGCATTTTTAACAAATTCACGATTTCTCGAAAAGTGGGTTCAAATGAGTTGTCTAGGTTTGAATGACAGATGTAAGTAATCTGGATGAGCTACTAACTGAAACATTGCTTTTTTAAATCGTCCCAATATTGGCTAAGTTAGAGCACGGAAAAGTTGAGAAAACTGAATTTTTACAAATTCACGATTTTCTCAAAAAGTGGGTTCGAAATTGGTTTTCTAGGTTTGAATGACAAATGTAAGTAAACTGGATGAGCTTCTAACTGAAACATTGCTTTTTTAAATCGTCCCAATATTGGCAAAGTTAGAGCACGGAAAAGTTGAGAATACTGAATTTTTACAAATTCACGATTTTCTCGAAAAGTGGGTTCAAAATGAGTTTTCTGGGTTTGAATGACAAATGCAAGTAAACTGGATGCGCTACTAACTGAAACATTGCTTTTTTAAACTCCCAATATTGGCAAAGTTAGAGCACGGAAAAGTTGAGAATACTGATTTATTACAAATTCACGATTTTCTCGAAAAGTGGGTTCAAAATGAGTTTTCGGGGTTTGAATGACAAATGTAAGTAAACTGATGCGCTACTAACTGAACATTGCTTTTTAAATCGTCCCAATATTGGCAAAGTTAGAGCACGGAAAAGTTGAGAAATAGAATTGTTACAACTTCACGATTTTCTCGAAAAGGGGTTCAAAATGAGTTTCTGGTTTGAATGACAAATGTAAGTAACTGGATGCGCTACTAACTGAAACATTGCTTTTTTAAATCGTCCCAATATTGGCAAAGTTAGAGCACCGGAAAAGTTGAGAATACTGAATTTTACAAATTCACGATTTCCTCGAAAAGTGGGTTAAAATGAGTTTTCTGGGTTTGAATGACAAATGTAAGTAAACTGGATGCGCTACTAACTGAAACATTGCTTTTAAATCGTCCCAAAATTGGAAAGTTAACACGGGAAAAGGTGAGAAATGATTTATTACAAAAACACGATTTTCTCGAAAGTGGGTTTTCAAAAAGGGGGTTTTTGGGGTTTGAATGACAAAAGTAAGTAAACTGGGCGCTACTAACTGAAACATTGCTTTTTTTAAATCGTCCCAATATTGGGGAAAGTTAGACACGGAAAGTTGAGAAAAACTGATTTATTCAAATTCAATTTTCTCGAAAAAAAAATGGGTTCAAAAAAGTTTCGGGGTTGAATGACAAATGTAAATAAAACTGGTGCGCTACTAAATGAAAAAAATTGCTTTTTTAAAAACGTCCCAAAATTGGAAAATTGAGCACGGAAAAGTTGAGAATACGAATTGTTACAACTTCCCCCCGATTTTCTCAAAAATGGGTTCAAAATGAGTTTTCTATTTGAATGACAAAGTAAGAAAAATGTATGAGCTACTAGCGAAAAAATTGCTTTTTAAATCGTCCCCAAAATTGGCAAAATTAGAGCACGGAAAGGTTAGAAAAATGAAATTTTTTACAAATTTCACGATTTTTTCGAAAAGGGGTTTAAAATGAGGGTTTTGGGTTTTAAAGACAAAAAAGTAAGTAAAATGGGTGCGTACTAACTGAAACATTGCTTTTTTTAAAACGTCCCCAATATTGGCAAAAGTAAGGGGCACGGAAAAGTTGGAAAAACTGAATTTTACAAATTCACGATTTTCTCGAAAAGGGGTTTAAAATGAGTTTTGGGTTTGAATGACAAATTAAGTAAACTGGATGCCCTACAACTGAAACATTTCTTTTTTTAAACGTCCCCAATATTGGCAAAGTTAGAGCGCGGGAAAAGTTAAGAAACGAAATTTTTTCAAATTCACGATTTCTCGAAAATGGGTTCAAAGAGTTTTTTAGGTTTGAATGACAAATGTAAGTAAAACGTATGAGCTACAGCTGAAACTTGGTTTTTTAAAAACGTCCAATATTGGCAAAGTTGGGAAAACCCGGGAAAGGGGGTTTTAAAAATGAATTTTTACAAATTTCCCCGATTTTTTCGAAGAGGGTTCAAAAAAATTTTTTGGGTTTTTAATGACAAATGTGAAACTGGATGCGCTACAAATGAAACAGTTTTTTTAAACGTCCCAAAATTGGGGGAAAGTTAGAGCACGGGAAAAGTTTGGGAAAACTGAATTGTTACAACTTCACGATTTTTTTCGAAAAGTAGGTTCAAAAAATTTGTTTTCTGGTTTTGGGAAAGACGAAGTAAGTAAACGGATGGCTAATTAAATGAGACATTGCTTTTTTAAATGTCCCAAATTGGCAAAAGTTAGAGCAACGGAAAAGTTGAGAAAACTGAATTTTACAAATTTTCCCATTTTCTCGAAAATGGGTTCAAAATGATTTTGGGTTTGATGAAAAATAAGTAAAGGATCGCACTAACGAAACATTGCTTTTTAAAAGTCCCAATATTTTCAAGAATACTGAATTTTTACAAATTCACGATTTTCTCGAAAAGTGGGTTCAAAATGAGTTTTCTGGGTTTGAATGACAAATGTAAGTAAACTGGATGAGCTATTAACTGAAACATTGCTTTTTTAAATCGTCCCAATATTGGCAAAGTTAGAGCACGGAAAAGTTGACAATACTGAACTTTCAAAAATTCACGATTTTCTCGAAAAGTGGGTTCAAAATGAGTTTTCTGGGTTTGAATGACAAATGTAAGTAAACTGTATGAGCTACTAGCTGAACATTGCTTTTTAAATCGTCCCAATATTGGCAAAGTTAGAACACGGAAGGTAGAGAAACTGAATTTTACAAATTCACGATTTTCTTGATAAGTGGGATCAAAATGAATTTTCTGGGTTTGAATGACAAATGTAAGTAAACTGGATGAGCTACTAACTAAAACATTGCTTTTTTAAATCGTCCAATATGGCAAAGTTAGAGCACGGAAAAGTTGAGAAAACTGAATTTTTACAAATTCACGATTTTCTCAAAAAGTGGGTTCGAAATTAGTTTTCTAGGTTTGAATGACAAACGTAAGTAAACTGGATGCGCTACTAACTGAAACATTGCTTTTTTAAATCGTGCCAATATTGGCAAAGTTAGAGCACGGAAAAGTTGAGAAAACTGAATTTTTACAAATTCATGATTTTCTCGAAAAGTGGGTTCGAAATTAGTTTTCTAGGTTTGAATGACAAAAGTAAGTAAACTGGATGCGCTACTAACTGAAACATTGCTTTTTTAAATCGTCCCAATATTGGCAAAGTTAGAGCACGGAAGATGTGAGAATACTGAATTTTTACAAATTCACGATTTTCCTGAAAAGTGGGTTCAAAATGAGTTTTCTGGGTTTAAATGACATATGTACAGTAAACTGGATGCGCTAACTAACTGAAACATTGCTTTTTTAAATCGTCCCAATATTGGTAAAGTTAGAGCACGGAAAAGTTAAGAAAACTGAATTTATACAAATACACGATTTTCTCGAAAAGTGGGTTCAAAATGAGTTTTCTAGGTTTGGATGACATATGTAAGTAAACTGGATGAGTTACTAAATGATACATTGCTTTTTAAATCGTCCCAATTTTGGCAAAGTTAGAGCACGGAAAAGTTGAGATAACTGAATTTTTACAAATTCACGATTTTCTCGAAAAGTGGGTTCAAAATGAGTTTTCTGGGTTTGAATGACAAATGCAAGTAAACTGGATGCGCTACTAACTGAAACATTGCTTTTTTAAACCTCCCAATATTGGCAAAGTTAGAGCACGGAAAAGTTGAGAATACTGATTTATTACAAATTCACGATTTTCTCGAAAAGTGGGTTCAAAATGAGTTTTCGGGGTTTGAATGACAAATGTAAGTAAACTGGATGCGCTACTAACTGAAACATTGCTTTTTTAAATCGTCCCAATATTGGCAAAGTTAGAGCACGGAAAAGTTGAGAATACTGAATTGTTACAACTTCACGATTTTCTCGAAAAGTGGGTTCAAAATGAGTTTTCTGGGTTTGAATGACAAAGTAAGTAAACTGGATGCGCTACTAACTGAAACATTGCTTTTTTAAATCGTCCCAATATTGGCAAAGTTAGAGCACGGAAAAGTTGAGAATACTGAATTTTTACAAATTCACGATTTTCTCGAAAAGTGGGTTCAAAATGAGTTTTCTGGGTTTGAATGACAAATGTAAGTAAACTGGATGCGCTACTAACTGAAACATTGCTTTTTTAAATCGTCCCAATATTGGCAAAGTTAGAGCACGGAAGAGGTGAGAATACTGATTTATTACAAATTCACGATTTTCTCGAAAAGTGGGTTCAAAATGAGTTTTTCGGGGTTTGAATGACAAATGTAAGTAAACTGGATGCGCTACTAACTGAAACATTGCTTTTTTAAATCGTCCCAATATTGGCAAAGTTAGAGCACGGGAAAATTGAGAATACTGATTTATTACAAATTCACGATTTTCTCGAAAATTGGTTCAAATTGAGTTTTCGGGGTTTGAATGACAAAATGTAAGTAAACTGGATGCGCTACTAACTGAAACATTGCTTTTTTTTAAATCGTCCCAATATATTGGCAAAGTTAGAGCACGGAAAAGTTGAGAATACTGAATTGTTACAACTTCACGATTTTCTCGAAAAGTGGGTTCAAAATGAGTTTTCTAGGGTTTGAATGACATATGTAAGTAAACTGGATGAGCTTCTAACTGAAACATTGCTTTTTTAAATCGTCCCAATATTGGCAAAGTTAGAGCACGGAAAAGTTGAAATACTGAATTTTGACCAAATTCACGATTTTCTGGAAAAGTGGGTTCAAAATGAGTTTTCTAGGTTTGAATGACAAATATAAGTAAACTGGATAAGCTATTAACTGAAACATTGCTTTTTTAAATCGTCCCAATATTGGCAAAGTTAGAGCACGGAAAAGTTGAGAATACTGAATTGTTACAACTTCACGATTTTCTCGAAAAGTAGGTTCAAAATTAGTTTTCTGGGTTTGAATGACGAAAGTAAGTAAACTGGATGCGCTACTAACTGAGACATTGCTTTTTTAAATCGTCCCAATATTGGCTAAGTTAGAGCACGGAAAAGTTGAGAGAACTGCATTTTTACAAATTCACGATTTTCTCGAAAAGTGGGTTCAAAATGAGATTGTCTAGGTTTGAATGACAGATGTAAGTAATCTGGATGAGCTACTAACTGAGGCATTGCTTTTTAAATCGTCCCAATATTGGCTAAGTTAGAGACACGGAAATGTTGAGAGAACTGAATTTTTACAAATTCACGATTTTCTCGAAAAGTGGTTTAAAATGAATTTTCTAGGTTTGAATGACAAATGAAAGTAAACTGGATGAGCTATTAACTGAAACATTGTATTTTTAAATCGTCCCAATATTGGCAAAGTTAGAGCACGAAAAAGTTGAGAATACTGAATTTTTTACAACTTCACGATTTTCTCGAAAAGTGGGTTCAAAATGAGTTTTTCTGGGTTTGAATGACGAAAGTAAGTAAACTGGATGCGCTACTAACCGAGACATTGCTTTTTAAATCGTCCCAATATCGGCTAAGTTAGAGCACGAAAAGTTGAGAGAACTGAATTTTTACACATTCACGATTTTCTCGAAAAGTGGGTTCAAAATGAGTTTTCTGGGTTTGAATGACAAATGTAAGTAAACTGGATGAGCTATTAACTGAAAACATTGCTTTTTAAATCGTCCCATTATTGGCAAAGTTAGAGCACGGAAAAGTTAAGAATACTGAATTTTTACAAATTCACGATTTTCTCGATAAGTGGGATCAAAATGAATTTTCTGAGTTTGAATGACAAATAAATGTAAGTAAACTGGATGAGCTACCAACTGAAACATTGCTTTTTTAAATCGTCCCAATATTGGCTAAGTTAGAGCACGGAAGAGGTGAGAATACTGAATTTTTACAAATTCACGATTTTCTGGAAAAGTGGGTTCAAAATAAGTTTTCTTGGTTTGAATGACAAATGTAAGTAAACTGGATAAGCTATTAACTGAAACATTGTATTTTTAAATCGTCCCAATATTGGCAAAGTTAGAGCACGGAAAAGTTGAGAGAACTGCATTTTTACAAATTCACGATTTTCTCGAAAAGTGGGTTCAAAATGAGTTGTCTAGGTTTGAATGACAGATGTAAGTAATCTGGATGAGCTACTAACTGAGACATTGCTTTTTTAAATCGTCCCAATATTGCTAAGTTAGAGCAAGGAAATAATGAGAGAACTGAATTTTACAAATTCACGATTTTCTCCAAAAGTGGGTTTAAAATGAGTTTTCTAGGTTTGAATGACAAATGTAAGTAAACTGGATGAGCTATTAACTGAAACATTGTATTTTGAAATCGTCCCAATATTGGCAAAGTTGGAGCACGGAAAAGTTGAGAATACTGAATTTTTACAACTTCACGATTTTCTCGAAAAGTGGGTTCAAAATGAGTTTTCTGGGTTTGAATGACGAAAGTAAGTAAACTGGATGCGCTACTAACTGAGACATTGCTTTTTAAATCGTCCTAGTATCGGCTAAGTTAGAGCACGGAAAAGTTGAGAGAACTGAATTTTTACACATTCACGATTTTCTCGAAAAGTGGGTTCAAAATGAGTTTTCTGGGTTTGAATGACATATGTAAGTAAACTGGATGAGCTTCTAACTGAAACATTGCATTTTTAAATCGTCCCAATATTGGCAAAGTTAGAGCACGGAAAAGTTGAGAATACTGAATTTTTACAAATTCACGATTTTCTCGATAAGTGGGATCAAAATAAATTTTTTTTGTTTGAATGACAAATGTAAGTAAACTGGATGAGCTACTAACTGAAACATTGCTTTTTTAAATCGTCCTAATATTGGCAAAGTTAGAGCACGGAAAAGTTGAGAATACTGAATTTGTACAAATTCACGATTTTCTCGAAAAGTGGGTTCAAAATGAGTTTTCAAGGTTTGAATGACAAATTGTAAATAAAACTGGATGCGCTACTAACTGAACATTGCTTTTTAAAATCGTCCCAATATTGGCAAAGTTAGAGCACGGAAAAGTTGAGAATACTGAATTGTTACAAATTCACGATTTTCTCGATAAGTGGGATCAAAATGAGTTTTCTGGGTTTGAATGACGAAAGTAAGTAAACTGGATGCGCTACTAACTGAGACACTGCTTTTTAAATCGTCCTAATATTGGCTTAGTTAGAGCACGGAAAGGTTGAGAATACTGAATTTTTACAAATTCACGATTTTCTCGAAAAGTGGGTTCAAAATGAGTTTTCTGGGTTTGAATGACAAATGTAAGTAAACTGGATGAGCTACTAATGAAACATTGCTTTTTTAAATCGTTTCCCCAAAATTGGCTAAGTTAGAGCACGGAAGACGTTTAGAATACTGAATTTTACAAATTCACGATTTTCTCGAAAAGTGGGTTCAAAATTAGTTTTCTGGGTTTGAATGACGAAAGTAAGTAAACTGGATGCGCTACTAACTGAGACATTGCTTTTTTTTTAAAACGTCCCAATATTGGCAAAGTTAAAAGCACGGAAAAGTTGAGAATACTGAATTTTTTCAACTTCCACGATTTTCTCGAAAAAGTAGGTTCAAAATGAGTTTTCTGGGTTTTTAATGTGACGAAAGTAAAGGGGAAACTGGATGCGCTACTAACTGAGACATTGCTTTTTTTAAAACGTCCCAATATTGGCAAATTTGAGCACGGAAAAGTTGAGAATACTGAATTTTACAACTTCACGATTTTCTCGAAAAGTGGGGTTCAAAATGAGTTTTCTGGTTTGAATGACGAAAGTAAGTAAACTGGATGCGCTACTAACTGAGACATTGCTTTTTAAATCGTCCTAATATCGGCTAAGTTTGAAACTCGGAAAAGTTGAGAGAACTGAATTTTTACAAAATTCACGATCAAAATGAGTTTTCTGGGTTTGAATGGGCAAATGTTTAAATAAACTGGATAAGCTATTAAAATGGAAACATTGCTTTTTTAAATCGTCCCAATATTGGCAAAGTTAGAGCACGGAAAAGTTGAGAATACTGAATTTTTACAACTTCACGATTTTCTCGAAAAGTAGGTTCAAAATGAGTTTTCTGGGTTTGAATGACGAAAGTAAGTAAAACTGGATGCGCTACTAAAATGAGGGACATTGCTTATTTAAATCGTCCCAATATTGGCTAAGTTAGAGCACGGAAAAGTTGAGAGAACTGCATTTTTACAAATTCACGATTTTCTCGAAAAGTGGGTTCAAATGAGTTGTCTAGGTTTGAATGACAGATGTAAGTAATCTGGATGAGCTACTAACTGAGACATTGCTTTTTAAATCGTCCCAATATTGGCTAAGTTAGAGCACGGAAATGTTGAGAGAACTGAATTTTTACAAATTTTACGATTTTCTCGAAAAAGTGGGTTTAAAATGAGTTTTTTAGGTTTGGAATGACAAATGTAAGTAAACTGGGGTGAGTTATTAACTGAAACATTGTTTTTTTTAAATCGTCCCAATATTGGCAAAGTTTTGAGCACGGAAAAGTTGAGAATACTGAATTTTTACAACTTCACGATTTTCTCGAAAAGTGGGTTCAAAATGAGTTTTTCTGGGTTTGAATGACGAAAGTAAGTAAATGGATGCGCTACTAACTGAGACATTGCTTTTTAAATCGTCCTAAATCGGCTAAGTTAGAGCTCGGGAAAATTGAGAGAACTGAATTTTTACACATTCACGAATCAAAATGAGTTTTTTGGGTTTGAATGACAAATGTAAGTAAACTGGATAAGCTATTAACTGAAAAAAATTGCTTTTTTAAATCGTCCCAATATTGGCCAAAATTAGAGCACGAAGAAAAGTTTAGAATACTGAATTTTTACAACTCCGAAATTTTTTCGAAAAGTAGGTTCAAAATGAAAGTTTTCTGGGTTTGAATGACGAAAGTAAGTAAACGGATGCGCTACTAACTGAGACATTGCTTATTTAAATCGTCCAATATTGGCTAAGTTAGAGCACGGAAAAGTTGAGAGAACTGCATTTTACAAATTCACGATTTTCTCGAAAAGTGGGTTCAAATGAGTTGTCCCAGGTTTGAATGACAGATGTAAGTAACTGGATGAGCTACTAACTGAGACAAATTTCTTTTAAAATCGTCCAATATTGGGTAAGTTAGAGCACGGAAATGTTGAGGAGAACTGAATTTTACAAATTCACCATTTTCTCGAAAAGTGGGTTTTTTAAAAGATTTTTCTAGGTTTGAAGACAAATGTAAGTAAATGGGTGAGTTATTAACTCAAACATTGTATTTTCAAATCGTGCCCCAAAAATTTGGGAAAGTTAGAGCACGGAAAAGTTGAGATACTGAATTTTTACAAATTTTTTACAAATTCACGAACTTCTCCAAAAGTGCGATCAAAATGAATTTTCTAGGTTTGAAAGACAAAATAATAAACTGGGTGAGCTATAACTGAAACTTGCTTTTTTAAAACGTCCCCCAAAATTTGGGAAAGTTAGAGCACGGAAAAATTTAAAAAAATGAATTTTTACAAAATTTCCCATTTTTTCGAAAAATGGGTTCAAAAGGTTTTCTAGGTTTGAATGACAAATTAAGTAAAATGGATGCGTACTAACTGAAACATTGCTTTTTTTTAAAACGCCCCCAAAATTGGCAAGTTAGAGCACGGAAAAAATTTAAAAAACAGAATTTTTTTCAAATTCACGATTTTTGAAAAAATGGGGTTTGAAAATTTGTTTTCAGGGTTTTAAAAGACAAAAATAAGTAAACTGGATGCGTACTAAAGAAAATTGCTTTTTTAAATCGTCCCCCTATTTCAAAATTAGACAGGAAAAATTAAGAAAAATGAATTTTTCAAATTCACGATTTTCTCGAAAAATGGGTTCAAAATGAGTTTTTTGGGTTTGAAGACAAAAGTAATCTGGATGGCAATAACTGAAACTTTCTTTTTTAAAAACGTCCCAATATTGGTAAAATTAGAGCACTAAAAGTTGCTGAGTTTTTTACAAATTCACGGCTCTCGAAAAGTGGGGTTTAAAAAGAGTTTTTTTAGGTTGAATGCATAATGTAAGTAATGGATGGCTTCTAAAATGAAACATTGCTTTTTTTTAAAAGTCCCAATATTGGGAAAGTTAGACACGGAAAAATGAGAATCTAATTTTTACAAATTCACGATTTTTCGAAAAGTGGGGGCAAAATGGTTTTTTTGGGTTTTTAATGCAAAGTAAATAAAAATGGATGGCTATTAATGAAACATTGCTTTTTTAAATCGTCCAATATTGCAAAATTAAACACGGGAAAAATTTAGAAACTGAATTTTTTCAAATTAGATTTTCTCGAAAAGTGGTTCAAATTAGTTTTTTGGGGTTTTAATACAAAAGTAAGTAAACTGGGTAGCTATAACTGAAACATTGCTTTTTTTAAAACGTGCCAATATTGGCAAAGTTTAAACACGGAAAAGTTAGAAAAATGAATTTTTACAAAATTACGATTTTCTCGAAAAGTGGTTCAAATTATTTTCTAGGTTTGAATGACAAAAGTAAGTAAAAATGGGTGACTTCTAAAGAAACATTGCTTTTTTAAATCGTCCAATATTGGCCAAAATTAGAGCACGGAAAAATTTAGTCTGATTTTTTCAAATTTTTCCCATTTTCTCGAAAAGTGGTTTAAAATAGTTTTCTGGGTTGAAAGCAAAAGTAAATAAACTGGTCCTACTAACGAAACATGCTTTTTTTAAAAGTCCAATATTGGGTTTTGAGCACGGAAATTAAAAAAACTGATTTTTACAAAAACCGATTTCTCGAAAAAGGGGGTTCAAAAAGAGTTTTTTGGTTAATGACAATGTAAATAAACTGGATGGCTTCTAACTGAAACCTGCTTTTTTAAAAGTCCCATTTGGCAAAATTTGAGCACGGAAAAATTGAAATCGATTTTTAAAATTCACGATTTTTTCGAAATGGGTCAAAATGATTTTCTGGTTTGAATGACAAAGTTAGTAAACTGATGCGTACAACTGAAACATTTCTTTTTTAAAAGTCCCATATTGGCAAGTTTGAACACGAAAATTGGAATATGATTTTTCAAAAACACATTTTCTCGAAAAAATGGTTCAAAATGATTTTTCGGGGGTTTAATGACAATGTAATAAAAGGATGGTACTACTGAAAAATTTCTTTTTTAAATCGCCCAAATTTGGGAAAATTTAACCGGAAAATTGAAAAGAATTTTAAAAAATTTACGATTTTTTCGAAAAGTTGGGTCAAAATGAGTTTTTTTTGGTTTGATACAAAGTAAGTAAATGGATGCGCTACTCTGAAAAAAATTGCTTTTTAAAAGTCCCAATTGGCAAAATTTGAGCACGGAAATTGAGAAACTTTAATTTTTACAAATCAGATTTTTTCGAAAGTGGGTTCAAAATGAGTTTTTTTGGGTTTTAATGAAAAAAGTAAGTAAAATGATGGCTACTACTGAAAAATTGCTTTTTTAAATCGTCCCAAAATTGGAAAATTAAAACACGGAAAAATTAGAAAAATGAAATTTTTTCAAATTCCCATTTTCTCGAAAAGTGGTTCAAAATGAGTTTCTGGGGTTTAATGACAAATGTAAGTAAAAATGGTGCGCTACTAACTGAAACTTGCTTTTTAAAAGTCCCAATATTTGGGAAGTTAAGCCGGAAAAGTTAGAAACTGATTTTTACAAAATTTACGTTTTCCGAAAAGGGTGGGTTTTAAATGAGTTTTTTTGGGGTTTTAAAAAAACAAAAGAAGTAAACGGACGCTACTAACTGAAACATTGCTTTTTTTAAAACGTCCCCAAAATTTGGGAAGTTTAACACGGAAAAGTTTTAGAAAAGAAAATTTTACAAATTCACGATTTTCCGAAAAGTGGGTTTAAAAGGTTTTCTGGTTTGAATGACAAAAAGTAAATAAACTGGATTCCTATAAATAAAAAATTTCTTTTTAAATCGCCCAATATTTTGGGAAGTAAAAGCAGAAAATTAAGAAAAAATGATTTTTACAAATTCACGATTTTTTTCGAAAAAAAGTTTTTTTGGAAAAAAATGGGAAAAAATTTTTTGGGTTTGATGCAATGTAAGTAAAATGGAGGTACTAACGAAACATTTTTTTTTTAAATCGCCCAAAAATTTGGGAAAATTAGAAAGGAAAAAATTGAGAAACTGAATTTTTTACAAATTCACATTTTTCCAAAAGTGGGTTCCAAAAAGTTTTCTAGTTAAGACAAATTAAGTAAACTGGTGCCCTACTAACTAAAAAAATTGCTTTTTTAAAATCGGGGGGGGAATATTGGAAATTAGACACGGAAAAGTTAAAAAAACTGAATTTTTTCAAATTTACGATTTTCTGAAAAGTGGGTCAAAAAAAGTTTTCTGGTTTGAATGACAAAGTAAAAAACTGGATGGCTTTAAATGAAAAATTGCTTTTTTTTAAACGGGCCAAAATTGGGAAAGTTAGAGCACGGAAAAGTTAGAAAATGAATTTTTAAAATTCACGATTTTCTCGAAAAATGGGTCAAATAGTTTTTTAGGTTTGAAAAACAAATATAAATAAACTGGATGCGCTACTAACTGAAACATTGCTTTTTTAAATCGTCCCAATATTGGTAAAGTTAGAGCACTGAAAAGTTAAGAAAACTGAGTTTTTACAAATTCACGATTTTCTCGAAAAGTGGGTTCAAAATGAGTTTTCTAGGTTTGAATGAAAAGTGGGTTCAAAATGAGTTTTCTGGGTTTGAATGACAAATGTAAGTAACTGGATGCGCTACTAACTGAAACATTGCTTTTTAAATCGTCCAATATTGGCAAAGTTAGAGCACGGAAAAGTTGAGAATACTGAATTTTTTACAAATTCACGATTTTCGCGAAAAGTGGGTTCAAAAGAGTTTTCTAGGTTTGAATGACAAATGTAAGTAAACTGGATGCCCTACTAACTGAAACATTGCTTTTTTAAATCGTGCCAATATTGGCAAAATTAAAACACGGAAAGGTTGAGAAAACTGAATTTTACAAATTCACGATTTTTTTCGAAAAGTGGGTTCAAAATGAGATTTTTTGGGTTTGAATGACAAATGTAAGTAAACTGGATGCGCTACTAACTGAAACATTGCTTTTTTAAAACGTCCAATATTTGGCCCAAAATTAGAGCACGGAAAAGTTGAGAAACTGAATTTTAAAAATTCAGATTTTCTCGAAAAGTGGGATCAAAATGAGTTTTCTAGGTTTGAATGACAAATGTAAGTAAACTGGATGAGCTACTAACTGAAACATTGCTTTTTTAAATTGTCCCAATATTGGCTAAGTTAGAGCACGGAAAAGTTGACAATACTGAATTTTCAAAAATTCACGATTTTCTCGAAAAGTGGGATCAAAATGAGTTTTCTAGGTTTGAATGACAAAAGTAAGTAAACTGGATGCGCTACTAACTGAAACATTGCTTTTTTAAATTGTCCCAATATGGCAAAAGTTAGAGCACGGAAAAGTTGAGAATACTGAATTTTTACAAATTCACGAATTTTCTCGAAAGTGGGTTCAAATGAGTTTTCTAGGTTTGAATGACAAATGTAAGTAAACTGGATGAGCTACTACTGAAACATTGCTTTTTTAAATCGTCCCAATATTGGCAAAGTTAGAGCACGGAAAAGTTGAGAATACTGAATTTGTACAAATTCACGATTTTCTCGAAAAGTGGGTTCAAAATGAGTTTTCTGGGTTTGAATGACAAATGTAAGAAAACTGGATGCGCTACTAACTGAAACATTGCTTTTTAAATCGTCCCAATATGGCAAAGTTAGAACACGGAAAAGTTTGAGAATACAATTTTTACAAATTCACGGGTTTCTCGAAAAGTGGGTTCAGAATGAGTTTTCTAGGTTTGAATGACAAATATAAGTAAACCGGATGAGCTTCTAACTAATACATTGCTTTTTCAAATCGTCCTAATATTGGCAAAGTTAGATCACGGAAAAGTTGAGAATACTGAATTTTTACAAATTCACGATTTTCGCGAAAAGTGGGTTCAAAAGAGTTTTCTAGGTTTGAATGACAAATGTAAGTAAACTGGATGCCCTACTAACTAAAAAATTGCTTTTTAAATCGTCCCAATATTGGTAAAGTTAGAGCACGGAAAAGTTAAGAAAACTGAATTTTTACAAATTCACGATTTTCTCGAAAAGTGGGTTCAAAATGAGTTTTCTAGGTTTGAATGACAAATGTAAGTAAACTGTATGAGCTACTAACTGAAACATTGCTTTTTTAAATCGTTCCCAATATTGGCAAGTAAGAGCACGGAAAAAGTTGAGAAACTGAATTTTACAAATTCACGATTTTCTCAAAAAGTGGGTTCGAAAATTAGTTTTCTAGGTTTGAATGACAAACTTAAGTAAACTGGATGCGCTACTAACTGAAACATTGCTTTTTTAAAATCGTGCCAAATTGGCCAAAGTTAGAGCACGGAAAAGTTGAGAAAACTGAATTTTTACAAATTCACGATTTCTCGAAAAGTGGGTTCGAAATTAGTTTTTCTAGTTTGAATGACAAAAGTAAGTAAACTGGATGCGCTACTAACTGAAAAAATTGCTTTTTTAAAACGTCCCAATATTGGCCCAAAATTAGAGCACGGAAAAGTTTAGAAAACTGAATTTCAAAAATTCACGATTTTCTCGAAAAGTGGGATCAAAATGAGTGTTCTTGGTTTTTAAGACAAATAAGTAAACTGGGTACGCTACTA